>QTSX02003083.1:0-118754 GCA_014839935.2 Entomophthora muscae | reverse complement strand
TATGATTGCCAATCATGTTCCTGTCATCCTTGATTCACATGAACTATATAATCACTATCTCACAATAAAGATTGTTTACTATCTTCTAAATATTTTTCCCCATGTAACTCTGCTAAAATAGCACAGTTACGATAGCGCTTATTGTGTACATGGTCTTCCAGGCCCAGCCTGCCTCCCCTGTGGTAGTCCAGTCAGACTCTGGTATGGGCTGTGACACAATCAGATAAATGGGCGCTCCAGATATCAATTGTTTTCAGTTTTATTTATTTTGTTTTTATTAGACGCCAATTTTTTTATTTATATATAATGATGTGACATTGAATTGTATTATAGACATATAAGAATTAGTAAAAAATATAATTAAAATTAATTATTCTGGGTATAGAGATATGTATTTTTTATTATAATCCATCAAATAGTGTATTGACTGTAGAGTCAACAAATAAAAAAATAAAAAAGATAGAAATTGATTAATTTTATTTAAATTTTGGGAGCCCTTTTTTAGTACAATGGCTTTTTTTCAAAGCCACATATTTGACCTTGTGAGACATCACCTGATCCTTATTATTTCAGTGCCACTACAGCCACAAGACACAAAAACCAATGATTTTCATGTATATCAAACTAATTAGTATGTATGCTGTGGGTTAAGCATAGCAAATCTATTAATCAAATCATATTACAAGGGAAAAGTAATTTGAGTTCTAAACAAACACTTGTTTAAACATAAGTGGAGAAGGCAGCTTAATGCAGATAAATATAGCTTGCATTTTTTAACTACATAATATATGAACCTATTCTCAATGAGCAACTGAATACAAAAATTTAAATCATATTTTTTATTTCACGTGTTTTCTTACTATGACTATTGTATTATAATATAATTAGATGTATTACTATTATAATTTTAAATAATTAAATTTTAATGTTAACATTTAAATTTTAATATTTAAATAGTGTCAAGATTTTGTGTTCTTGAAGAAGAAGGGTTGTTGTTTTTATTAAAGATATTATGCATGTTGAGATTGGGATATCTGTCTGGGGACAGATATGCTTCCAATTGGTGTGTGATTGCAGCAACTGGCAGAGTTCTGTTGCTGCTTGAGCCAAGTAAAGGGAGAGTCCTGTGGTCTTTGGGATGCAACACCGTCTGTGGTGGTTTGGCAGGAATCTGGAAGTATCAATAATACGCTCTTATTGTACTTGACACTACTACTATTTGGTTTAGTAGTAATGTTGATGGTTATTAATTGTCTGCCTTCCTGTCACAGCCCATACTAGAGTCCAGCTGGACTCCCACAGGGGAGGCAGGCCTGGCCTGAAAGGCCATGTACACAATAGGTGCTATGCGGACCAGGTAGTTCAGAGCAGTGGCTAGGGGGCGCCAACTCCCAGTATGGGGCACAACTTGGTCGGCCAGCCCCAATACTGTTATGTAGAGGAACCCCAGTTTGCTGAAGTCTTGGGTGGGAGGCGCGTCAGGGAGAGGAGGAGCAGTTGGTATATCCTTCATTACTGGTGATAGATCCAGGTGATGGGGATAGAAGTACTCCAGGTCAAGGGTGCAGGCTGTTTGGCAAGGACAACAGGAGTATGGCCAGGAGGATATGGGTATGCAAGCTTGTATTGAGTAGTGGATTCACAAATGGATGCAAAGAGAATAATTAAATTTGAGCAAAAATAGACAATTCCTGCAATAAGATAATAATTTCTAGGCATAAACTTGCTTTAAGATGTCAACAGTGAGGAGGGATTCTCTCCCTTACTACTTATACTTACTGATGAATTTATGGCCTTTTGTGACACCAGAGAACTGATGGCATCATTTGGAGGTGGATTTGCAACTTTACCTGAAATTTGCGTGTTTGGCCAAGAGGGTGAGCTCTCATTGGCTGCTATAACATGAACCCTTTGAATTTTACAGCATGGCAAGTTGCTACAGTTATTTTTAGCTCCCACAATGAATCAATTGCCCAATTGCGCAATTGAACAGTTGCGCTCCCAATGTGCCATTTCACGATAGGTAGGTGGCCCAGATTTTTTAACAGGCTTGATGCCAGGGATTCAAGGATTGTGTGCCTCTTGAATCCTGGGCCATTTTTTAGTTGAAAGGGGGGGATTTTGTCCTGGAAAGTGCTTTGTGGGGGCTTCCAAGCTGCATGTTTAATTACCTCTAAAGAGACCAGCTGACTGTCCAGGGCACTCTGGGCCCTGACACTTCCTAGTGATCTTGAAAGGGTTTTTTATAGCTTAAAGGTAGCAGCCAGACTAGTGTCTAGCTGCAGATAACTCTTACTAGCTAGCCTATCTTCCCCAAGCTACTAGTTTCACCACCAGAGTTGGATTTTAAACCTGAATAAGGTTTTGGAATGAGGTAATATTCTAGGCTACTAATTTCTTTTTCATCAGCCTGGATATCCCTTGACTTAGCTGTGGTCAGCTAAGTTTACATCTATAGGACCAGGTCCTGTCTTGTGCTTGGTCTAATGTGCAAAACTTGCACAGGCAGTTTTCTGTAATATTTCTCAGTGAAACAGGATGTTTTTATTTTCCTGTCTTTTTTCTGTAGGCCAGGTTTGCGTCTATTTTGGGATCCAGAATGCCTAGCATCTAATTATAGAAGCTTTTGGATTGTCCAGTAACCTGAGACCCGGAATGTCTCAGGTGTCTTCTGGATTGTAAACTTTAATATCCTTGTTATAGCTTCTCTGCATTCCGGAATAGAGGTCTCTGCCTGGCTGTGGCCTGTCTATTGTTAGCCAATAGTTTTAGTGATAAGAATATGAATCAGTCAACCCTAATAGATCAGGATTTCCTGAAAAATAGTAAAATTTAAATATTAAGATTAATATTTAAAATAAAAATTTAAAAATAAAAGATAAGTTGCAAAGGAAGGTGATTTCTTAGGGGGATGCAAATTGCAAAGGGGAATATAATTATTCCAGGGTATTATACCCCAAAATAAATTTTCTGCCAATGTGTCTAAATGGGACCACATACTCTTCTGTACATGGTGGACAACTCTGGACGAAATTGCTAGAGGATTGCGCTCAGCACCCCAGTGGTTGCTGAATACTTAATAAAAGGCAATCAGGTAAGCAAATTGATTAATAGGTTCTTTTTGGGGGGGTGCATAATACCCAAAAATATATACCAGTGCAAAGGAGTTGT
Source organism: Entomophthora muscae (assembly GCA_014839935.2). Taxonomy (NCBI): domain Eukaryota; kingdom Fungi; phylum Entomophthoromycota; class Entomophthoromycetes; order Entomophthorales; family Entomophthoraceae; genus Entomophthora; species Entomophthora muscae. The sequence goes on along the minus strand of QTSX02003083.1, from coordinate 115,583 downwards.
ACAGGACATGCTCAACTGTCCTGTACCCCTGTGGTGTCTTCTGGCATTCTAGTGCTAATTGTCATATGTCTAGTTGAATTAGTATGTCCTCCAACTTTTTAACATTTATTTTTAATATTCAATGTAATAGGATTCCTAGGTATGTTGCAACGTGCATCCTTTGAGAGGTATGTTTTTCTAAAATCATGCATAATTTTTTATATACTTGAATTAATCTGTTGATATAGGACGTTTGACTGAACTTGAAGATGGTTCTGGGGGGTGCCCAGCTTGTATCTGCCCCATGCCTTGGCAAACAAAATTAAAAGTCTTGAACTTAATCACAAGGACTGTGTCCCTGTAAAGACCCAACAATTGGGGAAGTATTTTATCTAAATAAGGTACCAAGTTGGCAACTTGGAACCTGGTGAGCGCAGTCACAATGGGATAGACTGTCATCATCTATCAAAAGACCTTTGTGTGTATGTTATAATATCTGAAATTACTGGCAAAATACGTGAGTATGTAGTATATACAGGTGTATATGGCTACAGACTGGATGGAGTGGGGCAATACCAGTGTGGGCCAGGAGTACTGATTGGAGGAGTTGAGCTGCGCCAGCTCCTTGTAAAAGTACTTGCCAGATGGATCATTGAATGGCCCATGCAGTTGATAGTGTTGGTGGCCCCCAATCCCTAGGCATGCCGTAAGGATAGCTGAGAAGATAAGATGGTTCATCTCCTGATCCTGGGGAAGGGCAGACAAAGCTTAGTGTTTTTAACTTTCTGAAGGGTAAAAGTTTGGATTGATTTATGTGATAACAATTGAGGGGTAATCTGCTCAATGATAGCATAAACTATCATTAAGTGATTGAGCTTTATTATATACTATCATCCTTGGTGGGGCATTAATAGTGAAAAACAATGAACAGGGAACCCAAACCACTTGGTGTTGTCTGGAATTCCCTTTTGGGAGTGGGATTGGAAGGGATGTGCAGGCAATGAATTGTTACTCTCTGACTTGCATTGGTTTGGTGCCTTATTGGGTGCTTTCATGCATCCAAATTCAACTTCTACAGTTACTGCATTAATTGTTGTGCTGGGCAGCCTGTCAACCCCATCCAAATTTGGGCAACACTTCACCCTATTTTGGGTTTGGGGAAATTTCCTTTTTGGGTTTCCCAACTTGGTGATTTCCCCATCCAGCAGGGGTGGACGGTCCCGCTGTGGAAGGTGTGCTGTCCCCTCCTGGCTGGCAGCAGGCGCGTGCAAGCCGCCAGGCTGGGCGTGCGGCCGGCAGTCTGCAAACAGCTGATGGCTGGCCGCGCGGCCCGCGGCCAGGCTATAAAAGCTGAATTTGAAAATAGAAGATTTTTCAATTTCTTTTTTAAACTCTATCTGTTTTGCGGCAGTTTCCCCAATTAGGGGGAACTGCTGCCATTTTTTGTCTTGACCTGTGGGACCCATTGTGGCCAAAATGTTGTTGTCCAAAAGGTTGTTGTCAGGAATATTCCTGACATACCCCAACTTTATTTGATAATGCTTTGAAAACTTTGTTGAAAATTTCAGTTTTAAGATATTCAGTTCCTATTTGAAAGTCTGTTTTTATTATATTTTTTTCATATTCATTTATGCTTGAAAACAGAAATCTTTGAATAGTTTCTTAAATATATTAATCAAAATTCAACTTGATATCCCCTCAAATTTCATTCATTTATTTGAAATTGATATTTGGATATATTTCATATTCTTCCCTAATCCATGGCAAGCACCCCGTGGGTGGTAAATATTTCTTGTTTTTGCTTCCCTATTTCCATATTGATTCACATTCATTTAAATTATTTTATTTATTTCATTTTTATTTATTTGAATTACAGGGGATACCAGTGACTGGTAATCCCTGTAAAACCAACTGGGCGTAAAGGCTGCCACTTCAGCAACTTCATCCCCATTCCTAGTTATAACTAAAGTAAATATAAGAAAAACATAAAAAACTGACTGAATGTTTCCCCTGCGGCTCCCCCAGCCACAGGCGCCCCTTCAGCAAGCTTCATGAGCATTGGCTGCTCTTCATTTGTTTTTCTGGGCTTGATCTTCCTTATTTTCTGTGCTACTTGTGTTTCCTCTTGATTTTTGTTTAATGAATTTTCATTTTTTCTTGTGGCACTTCTGCTTCTTGACTGTGCTTCATTTTCATCTGCTTCCATTTGATCAGTTTCCTCTTAATTTGTGTTGATTTCTTTTGAAATTTCAGTTCCTTCAATTAATTTGATTTTCTTATTGTTTTCTTTGGCCTCTTGCCAGAACTCTCAAAAATTGTAGGCTACATCATTGAACTTCAGACTTGATAGAATTTTCCCCTGTAGATTAAGTAACACTTCTTTTTCCTTTTTGTCTATAATATTTCCCAATTTATTCAGAGCAACTTCTTTTGACTGGATTAGTGGCTGGCCTTTATTGTCCAGCTTTCCTGTTACTAGTACCCTGATATTTTTTCTATTTCAACAACTTTTGCAGATTTACTTCTAATTCATTTATCAAGTTGTAGATATTTGATATATTGATGATAGACATCAAAACACCTGTTTTTATAGTACTACCATCAACACATGAATATTTTTCATTATCAATGATGAATTAAGGACCACAAATGTAAATGTTATATTGAAATATTACAAGTATGTGTTAAATCTTGATATTTAGATATTAAATGCCTAACTCAATGCATTCTGTATGATAAATTTCATTGTAAACAAGGCTTTTTTCATTGTAATTTATATAAACTGACTGTGTTTATATTAGGGTGCCATTAACGCTTATTACAAATATTGATACATAGTGTATTTAAAAGCTTGTATATTTGCCTATTGATAACAATTATGTAAACTTTCTAGTTGGATTTTGTGAGTAATAATAATATAATGTATCAATAAATTACTGTTTATGACCATTAATTGGCTGATTTTCTTTGCTGTGACAATTGTTCATCTTCTGATATTTACACACTGGTGTCCAATTGGTTGGTTTCACATCCAATTGGACAGGAAATAGGAAGCGTGGTCACCACCCCAACCACATTTGGTCTTGGGGTGGTGACCACGTTTCCTATTGCCTGTGCAATTGGATGTGAAACCAACCAATTGGATACTAGTGTGTAAATATCAGAAGATGAACAATTGTCACAGCAAAGAAAATCAGCCAATTAATGGTCATAAACAGTAATTTATTGATACATTATATTATTATTACTCACAAAATCCAACTAGAAAGTTTACATAATTATTATCAATAGGCAAATATACAAGCTTTTAAATACACTATGTATCAATATTTATAATAAGCGTTAATGGCACCCTAATATAAACACAGTCAATTTATATAAATTACATTGAAAAAGGCCTCATTTACAATGAATTTTATCATACAGAGTGTATTGAGTGATGCATTTAATATCTAAATACTGCAAATTCAGAACCTAAAGGTAAAAATTCAGGATTGTCAAATTGTTTTTACGTGAACTCACCAACTTAATGGAGTAATTTTCATCCCAGCAAAACTTACTTTTTTACATAAAGGGATGAAAATTATTCCAGTAAGTTGGTGAGTTCATGCAAAAACAATTTGGTAATCCCACATTTTTACCTTTAGGTTCTGAATCTACAGCATCAAGATTTAACCCATACCTGTGATATTCTAATATAACATTTACACTTGTGGTGCTTAATTTATTATTGATAATGAAAAATATTTATGAAATGATTATATGTTATTCATAAAATGTACAACATTTTATTGATTATAGGGAATGACAATATTGTAAAAAGAATATTTTATTAATTATGAATTTAAAGAAATAATATCAACTTTAATAAGTTGTCACAAAGAAAAGTTTTATTTACTCATTAAAGGACAAGAAGGGTAGGGAATGGGCAAAATGTACATCACCATCATCTGCGCCCATAAAAGAGACAGCATCAGAGGCAGTGAGGAGGGAATGGGTGGTGGTTAAGGAGTCAGGGTTGGAAGGCAGGTGGCTTGATCTTGATGAGGGGGTTGAGAAGGCAGGGTTTGTTGACTGGGAAGGGGCGTCAAGAGCTGATTGCTTCAATTGCTTGAATTCTTCTTCTGTCACATATGCGGGCTTGTCAGGCACTCACCCACTTGGAAGTAATCTTCCAAGGTGGTGAATAATTGCAGAAGGATTTAGTACAGTTACCAGAAAACCCACAGGCATGGAAACCATACTGAGGTAAAATAGCTCTTCAAACAGTTGATACCAACCTAGAAGTGGATTGAATTGTCCTAGAAAGAAGTACACCCCTAAGTAGCACAAGAGGAAGGCAGATGCCAAGGGACAGAAAACCTGTGGTTTGGCGGACTTGTTGACAGACTGGTAGCTCTGAGGTTCTTCCTTACAAGGTGGGTTATGAGACAAGGGGTAGCAGTATGCCAGACTCCTGGTATCACCCAATGACAGGAGTTATCCAAGAAATGAGCTTCAGGGGAGGTACCATAGTCTGCTTGTGCACCTAGCAAAATGCTGGCCTGTACAGCCGGCAACAAAGATCATCCAGTATATTCATTTATACCCAGGAGACTTCATAATGAAAGTCTTGGGCAATCTCATGGTTAGGATTGAAAGGGGTTTAAGACAAAACTAAAATAGACAATAATTTACTTGGTTGATTATAGACTTTATTGATTGCAAAAGTAATTAAACATAGCTTACCAGCTTTATATATACTGGTAGCTAGAAGATAATTGGAAGATAAAATAAAGGGGATCAAGAATCTTGGAGATTAAATTGGAGATTTGGAGGAAAACTGAGGATATTGTGGCAGGTGAAACTTAAACTAGAGTTTTTGCAGTTTTTGTATCATAATAAAGCCTCAGAAACATTTAAACAATGTTACTTTAAAATAGCTTTGCCTACCAAGGCAGGATAGTCACTGAAAATGGCTGATTTTCCCTCACAAATAGACTGGGCAGCAGGAGTATTGCAGACAACAGAACCAGAAGTTAAAGCAATAGGAATCATGTAACCAATGCTGAAAAGCTCAGGAACGTCATCAGAAGTGGTTTTAAACAAGTATAAATTGATTTGTTGTCAATTGATTGGGTACAGCTTATTGTTGAAGGTAATGATTAGACAAAGTTAATTTTCACACTATTATTAATATCTAGTCAATTGACTAAGTCCAGGGACAACACAGGTTTGATCCCTGTTCTGTAATTATCAGAATAATCAATTTTAACTGGAATGTTTAAACAAGATAATATAGAACAATTACTACTAACTAATTCAAATTTCCTAGTATTTTCCAATGGCCCTGGTTTCAAAAACCCTTCTGTGATTGAAAATCCCAATGAATTATTGACAGGAATTTTCTCAGGAAGATTCCTGACTGTGATTGACAAAAAATAGATGAGCATAGGTAAGGCAGGAGTACTTTCTGACTTATCACTATCACTTGCATAAAAGATGATGAAATCTAATAAGTCCTGGACAAATACAGAAGGGAAAAGCTCATAACCCTTATCAATTTGGGTGCATAGTTTTTTGTAGGTGACAGGCTTTAAGCGCCTGAGGGCAGAACCAAAATGGTAAAGACATACATCTGAAAGATGCATGTCAGCGTGGTTGGTGGGATAGGACCAACATGTATGCCCTGCAGCCCTAATTTCTTTGGTTGCCCATTTCTGCTGCTTCATCTCTGCACTTAGTACAACTGTGTTCACAGCTTGGTGAGTAGCCCACTTCTCCAGCATGCTCTTGAGCTCTGTCTGGTAGGCATACCCATCTGCGGTGTTTGATACTGCCAAGTAATGATTGACACCCAATGGGGAAACTGCCAACAAACCCCTAACAAATTGATAAAAAATTGATCTGCACTTGTAAATGTCAGATTGGATATGCTTTTCTTCATAATCTTGGATACTTGCAGAAATCTTGTCATACAACAAAAAGATGACGTCATTGTGCATCCTCATTGCCCTCCCTTTTATAAAATTAATTATGGTTGAGTTGTAGGGTCTGGTATCCACCAAACTGGGACCAATGAGAACTTGATTGGACAAGATTCTAGCGGCAGCCACAACTCTGTGCATCCACAAATTGACTGTTCTTTTATTTGTGAAAATGCCTGAAGTCCCAGTTGGAGACAAACCTAGTCCAGGGGTATCTGTGGGTCAAACTTCATGATAGTCATCATGAAAAGGTGGGGTTTTCACCTTCAGTTGAAGTATGGGCACCAGTTGGGGTCTTCTTGAGAGAGGGGCCGCAATTGGCGTGGGCTTGCAGGGTTGCAGGTATAGTGGAATTTGCAAACCCCAGTGCAGCTGCAATTTCCCCAAGGGACATAAGCATCCCTTGCTTTGCAACCATTTCAAGAACAATCTCTGGGGTAATTAGCTTTCTTCTGTGTCTTGCAGGCTGATTGACTGGAGATGGGATGTGTCTGTCTTGGGAATCAGACAGTGCCATCTGATTGGCTGTTTCCGGATTCTGGGTTCCCTGGGTGACCACTTGGCTCACTTGGCAAATTCTGGATGCTAGTGTTGCTATATGATTTGGGTTAGCAGCTGCCTGTGCGTGATGGGCAAACAGGGCCATGCTTGAGGACGCAGGAGAAAGAACACACTCCTGGGTGGGGCTTGTGGAGGGGCCTGTGGGTTGGGAGTGGCCATAGACAGAGGCTTCATTGTTAAGAGACCTAGTGTAGCCCTGCATAATTTTGTCAAGGCCAGGGAACAACTTGTTTATTTGGTTGTTATTAAAAGAAGGCATAATAAATTTTTACTAAAAAATTAAACTCAAAAAGAGAAGTGTATATTTTAGTCAATTTTATTGTTAAATATGTTAATTTTGTGAATAGTAGGATCTAAATTTTAGCCGCACTAAAATGTAATAAGGTGATTTTTGAGAATTCCTGTGCTTCCTAAAAGAATCAGCACAAATTCACTCTAGATCCTTTGACATCTTTTTTGAGACACCCATAAATTATATTTATTTCAAATTCCTTGCAATTATGATTTGAAACTTGGTTCTTGGATTTGACAATCCCGCAATTTCAGATTTGTTAATTTTTACATGATGTTTATGATTTATGTGACATACAGTAAATCTCAAATTGTACATCAGAATCCGGCATTTCTGATGAATGTATCCTACATTTGTTTGCTGAGTTTTCCTTTGTTGGTTGGGTTATCTGCTCAAGAGATTCAAAATTTGCCAGTTTAAATAAACCAAAAAATTCAAATTAAATGGTTGATTTTATTAAATATTTTATTTTTCACTCAGCTGAGTGGCTGCAAAAGTGATTTGAAATTTGGATCAAGGATTTGACAATTCTGCATTTTACGTTTAGGTTCTGAATTTACAGTATTAATGTGGGGGAGAAGGCCACAACAGCCACATGTCTGCTCCAGAAAGACTTAAGTCCTATCTGTTTTGCATACAGGTGGCTCTTGGGGTCATGGTCTATTAAAGGGGGATAGTGTTATTGTTTAGCTGGCATTTGGTAACAATTATTAGTTCCATATTAGTTTTCTTAAGGTGATGGATCTTCTGTGCTCTGGTGTCTCAGTTGCACAAGCTCCTAGCATTAATTGTACCTAGTCTCATTATTTCTGACTGCCCAGTTCACAGCTGTACTGTTTCTTGATTGTCTTAATAGGTGTAAATCCACTGTCACCTTTGGCTTTGGATCACATTATTTTCCCCCGCCACACTAAGAAAGGCCTAAAAATATTGGCTAACCCGCTTAATTCCTTAGGGGATTTAGCACACACAGTGGACAAGAGATTTGTGCTGGCCTATCCTGCAGATCCACCATCCTTGGTTGTTCCCTCCTGGGAAGAAACGTTGATTGATTTGGACTATTTGTTGGCCTGGTGTCACCCACTTTTAAAAACTATCAGATCCAACCAATCAAGTGTCACCACATCAACACTCAAAAACCCCAAGTGAATTCCAAATGCCTGGGATTTCCTCTAGCCAATCAGATGGGACCACAGAAATTAGGGTGAAACTTTCTAGTCCCCCTGGTCCTGACCAGCAAATTTTCTCCCCCAGACAATTGGATCCAAGTCCTAAGGTCATGTGATTTCATTTTCCTGCAACACACTTCTCTTAACACAGCAAGAGGACCTTCAGTCCCCTTCTTGTCTATTTTCCAATTCATTAAAACTTTGGAACCTGTTGCACAACTTTTAAAATTTTACTTGTTGAAGCCCATGTTTGGAGTTTCTACAACCTAAAGAATTAAAAGTGTTAGTTGTTCTTCTAAAGCTTACCTATTACCAACCCACTTTGAACCCGGCTCCTCTTCTGGGACTTTTAAAACAGACTCTGGCATATAGTTGTTGTTATTTTTTGCTTTTTCTCTCAAAATTTACGCTCAAACTTAAAGTTTTAGTTAAAATTCAATATAAAATATATTTTTACTTTGATTTTCTCTTTAAATCCTTTATTTTCAAACCTGCTTTGTTTCTGCCCGCTCCAAAGACACCTGAGAGTACTGCCAAGCTCCCAAAAGCCACTCCACTACCTCCTGCCTGTTCTCTTGCCTGTGGGTGCCCCTGTTGGCCCTAATTTTATTGTTTAAAGTCCAAACAAATACACCCACCTTATCCAAATTTTGTGAAGAACACAACCATGATACTCCCAGGTCTGAAAATTGTGGTATTTTCCTTGGCTCTGTTTTTGTTGCTTCTGTGGTTGACCTCACCAGATTTGTAGTCTAAGATTGCCTCTTCTGCACGGCTCATGAGCAACAATCCTTCCAGCCTCTTGGATCTCCCCAGTGGCCTCCTGTTCTCTGGGGAGGCTGTGGTAAAGAGTTTGACCTGCAATGATCTGGATCTGGGTGACGTTGATTACACCATGTCTGCTCCTGCGGGTGAGGAAATGTTGATGGTCTCTATTCCCAGCCCAGGGAAGAGCAACTCAGTGCCCCTCCAGGCTCATGTGACGCTTTCTCCCACTCCCACTTGTACGCCATGGTTACTCACCGGTTTGATACTAATAGGATTGAACACCTACTTCCCTCAGCTGTCCCCTGCGTTCTACCTGTGGTCCCCCTTTTAGAGGCTGTTCCAGTTCTCCACTGGGTGGCATTCTGGTGATTTGTTTTACCAGGATGGGAGCCAAATTTAGTTAGTTTAGCCCCCTCTCTTACAGTAGGCTTTTTAGGCTGGGTGTTGGGGTTTGGTTGGCTGTGGGCCATACAGTTGAGTAAATTACATATGCTTTCTCTCATGCCTTTACCTCTCTTCTTGAATGATGACATCTCCTCAGGTGTGAAGTTCTTAGGTGTCATCTGAGAGAGTTGTGGGCAGGGCATGAGAGGGTACTAGGATTGGGTTATCCTTGGCCTTAGGAAAGTGTCCTCTCTTTGAAACCTTGAGTGTTAGCTCAAAGAGCTTCTTAAAAGATGTGATATGCTTTAGCTGGGTTTTAGTATTAACTTGTGAGAAGGCCTGCTCTGGCTGGTTTGAGTGAGCCAGATTCTCTTTGAGTTTAAGGGCCTTCTTGTGCTCCATTTTTCTGTTGCCTTGATTTATTTCTGTTGGATTGAATGATCCTGTACTTTCAGGGTTGCCTTCTCTTATATTGGTTTGTCTTGGGAATTATTGAGATTCTGGAAGTCATCTACTGTCCCTCTTTTTGTCACGGTAGTATCATTTTTGCCTGGTATAAATTGCCCAAAGAAGAAAAATGGGAATAGGAAAGCAGCAAACCCTTAAAAGTATTGGATGACTTAAATCTGGTCATTGTCAAAAAATGGGTTAAAGTCATACCTGTGGATGGTGAAGGAATTAATTTACATCTCCCCCAATTTTGCCCAAACAATTACACTTTGAAGATTATGAGATATCACTACCCAGTGGTGTTTGGCGGTTGACCAGCTGGTTGCCTGAAATCATCAAATTATGATGCCATTGATGTTTTGGCAGAAGTTTTCAACCAAGAGGTGAAAATATTTCCAGTCAGCCAATCAGATTCAAGTTCATCCCTCCCAGTTGGGTTATAGTCCCTCTCATCCCCCCTCTGAAAACTTGTTTTCAGATAGTTTTACCTACTCTCAATAAAGTCATTTCCCAATATATGAAAGCTACCCTGGGGTCAAAGATACCCCCTTCTCAGGCCATGGCTGCTGCCGTCTTGGCATGGTTGAGAAAAGTCTCTACTCAGGATCAGCAGGTTTTGTTCCCCTTATTGAAAAATCACTTCTTCTCAATGGTCCATTTACATTTCCTGTTTTCTGTGTTGTTAATTGTCTTCATTTTGCGCTTCATCCCCTTTTTCCATAGATTTGTAAGTTTAAAGCTTCAGTGCACATCTTTGTTCTCAGTTCTAATCTTAGTCTGGGTGATTTATCCCCACAACTTTTATCTGAGCTCAGACTTTATTTACATGACCCCAACACTTTTGATCTGGGCTGCTTTTCTGGCCCAGTTCTTTCTATAACAGTTCTTCAGTTGCCCTTATGGGGCTTTCATGGCAAAGAGGTCCTTAGCTGATGTTGGGAACCACCATACTGCTCTTGGGCAAAAATTTTGCTTGCTGTTCACTCTGAATACAACATTTTCTGGGTTGTAGTTTACGCTCCAGGGGTGTACTCCCTTCTTATGCAGGCATTGACCAAAGCTGTGACCAGGGCAGTAGCAGAACCTTCAAATCTGCCTCTAGTTTTCAGGTTCAACATATATCACCAGGATACCTTCCTCTGAGAAACAAATGAACCTAAATATATTAATGTTCTTGCTCATGATTGATGATGCTACCTCAACTAGGGCATGAATTCACCGTGAGGCAGAGACATTTAGCCATATTAGTTGTTTCTTTCTGGATGTTAATTATCACTTCATGATACAACAGGCCTTTGATAATGATCACATGAGTCTATTCCCTTGGTTTTGTGCTGAAAACATCAGTAAATGTAACCCACTTAGCCAACTTGTTGGCATAGCACATGGTTTTCACTTTAAAAGAGATATCTTTGTGGAAGAAGTCAGCGCTCAGAGCTGCTTCTCTTTCACTATCACTTGTGAAGCCCACATTCATGTATCTATGTTCAGCAGACCACTTGTGAGCAAATTTCCTGTTAGGAAAGTGCTTGTCAAGGGTACTGAATATCATGAAAAAGCAGTCTTTAATACTGCCTTTATACAGGTCATTGAAGTGGATCCTCATTGCATTAGAAAGTGTTGATCTAGAAATGAACCAAAATGGGTTGCCCTGCATCAAAATTTCTCAAACTCTGTCTGTGGATGAGAGAAATTCATCTGAATTCAGGGATTGTTCAAGTCTCTTCTTCACTCTCTCACTGTATGGCATGTCTTTCTGGGTCTTTTTGTGTTTGGGAGGCTTAGCATCTGCTAAGGAGACTTTACAGACAATATTGTCTACTGCTTATTTCATGATATACCCTCTGTTGGTAAAGCTCATTACCAGTTGAGGGCTGATGTGTCTACTCTTGAAGTTTCTTGTCAGGTTAATGTCAACCTCAAGTTGCATCCAGAACTTTGCCTCTGGAGCACTGAAGTCAGTTTTAGACCATGTCATGATTACTTTGGGGCTCTTGAAAGAGTGCATGTAATCATAAAATAGCTTGGATGTTGACTTAATTTGTGTGGAGCCAGTTAGCTATTGGGAACATATTTTATTTGCATCCCACAAAGTATGCTGCTTTGGTTGCATTGGCACCCATTGCAGTCCACTGAGCTTCCTCCTCTGGGGATATTTTCTTCTTGAAGAATTCTCTAGCAGTGGGAGGTCAGAGGTTGCTGCTTTTCAGCAAGTGGGCAGTTTGGCCGGGATTCTGGTGCTAAGCCATTTGGCAGCTTCAATGGGATAGATGATGACTTTGAGAATTTTGGTGTCCCTGAGTGAGATGTTATTATTTATTCACATGATTACTGACTCAGGGGTAAACCCTGCCTCAATTTAGTCTGCTGCTTTGGTTATGGAGGTTGTCTCCCACCATTTGCCCCATTTGTCTAGGGTAATTGAGTGATCACCAAGGATGCTATGGATGTGAGCCATGATGCCCAGATTTTTTCACTTGTCAGCATCCTTAATAGTGTACTCCTTGACCAGCCAGTACTTCATATCTGCAGGATTTCATCCCTGGGCCCTTCACTTAGCTGCCTTTTCAGGTGGCTATGTTGTGAAGGGGCCCCATTTTGCCGTAATCTTGGGCTGTCATCCCACTACTCTCATTCTGCGGGCCAGTTCAGGAGTCATGGCAGTAGGGCCAGTCTCTTGCATCCTGAGCCATGAATCCTTAGCTTATTCATGGTTGAGCTTATTCTGGGCTGAACATAAGGTCAGCTCATCCCTTAGCATCAGCAGGAGTTACTCCTGATCTAGCCCACCCAATGGCCCATTTGATGCTTTGGAAGGTGGTGAAGTACTTTGAGAGCTTTTTGATTACCATGGGAATGCTTTTGAAATTATTTGCAAGTATAGATGAGATGTATACCTGGAAGAACTCTACTGCCTTGAAGACGTTGAAGCTACCTGTTTTCTAGTTCTGTACTTCTGCCAGTGAGATGCAGATTTTCAGGGTGTACCTGACTTCTTTAAATGTCATCTTGATTTTACTCCACTCCTCTGCAAGTTGAAGTTTCCTTACTCCACCTTGACAGAAGATCTGGGTTCACTCAAAAGTCATGCTTTCTCCAATCCACTTCATGGCTAAGCCAGGAGAGAGGCTGGTTCTCTTTCATGTCATAGCAGCCAGAGCATTGAACCCCAGTCCATGCCAGCAGATAACCTGACTTACAGAGAAGCCCAGGCTTGCCCAAGTACTGGCTTTGTCTCTGTTTAAGTTGTGAAGTTCAAGAAATTTCAGATCCATTTGGGAAAAGTGCTGTGGGAGTTTGCTGTATCCAGCTTGCATCATTAACTCTGACCTGCTCTTGGTGAGCTTGCCAATTGTCTTGCCTCCTTTGATATTTTTTCTGACCCCATGAGAGGAGCCATCTACTCTATGGCTATGTTCAGAAACTGAGCCAATTCCTAAGAAATTGTCAGTTTCCATTGGCTTGGGTTTAGGGCCACTCACATCTGATTGGTTGTTCTTGAAAAAAGTTCCCAAGTAAGTATTGGCTTCCCTTTCTTTGTCAGAAGGAGGGTTAGAGATACCAGGTTCTGCAGGGGGCCTCCCCAGTGTTGTTAAGAGAGTCTGCTTCTCCTGTATCATGTGGGGTGCCCAGGTCTGTCTCTATGGGATGGACATGCCCTGGGTCTTCAGGCTGCAATGGTTCAGGATATAACATATCTTACCTTAAAAAAACACTACTTCAAACCTGATGTTGGATTTGCTTTTTTAAAATTGAATTTCTATCTCAAAAGTGGTTGTAATGAGAGAGTAGTCCTTTGGAGTGCCTCAACCAACTTGGGCACCCAGGGCCCTGGCAACTTCTATACAGAAGTTACCATTCTCATTGGAGAATATTTTATTTAGTAAAATCTTTATTTCTAATCTCCATATTGCTGTTCTCAAAAAGAAGAGCATTATGTCTATGTTATACAATATCTTGTGTTAGGGATTGAGATTGCAATTTCTACCGGGGATTGGCTTTCAAGTATTATGAAATTGCAATATGGCTCTGGGTGAACTCATAGTAAAAACTCAAACTAAAATCTTTCAGTGTGATTAAAATAGGTTGATCATTTCACTTTATGGATGCCTTTAGATAAAACTGTATGGGGTGTACTATAAATGCTGTAGCTTAAATAAAAGGAATAAAACTAACTTTTTTAAATATGGCAGCTACCACTTAAGTCTCATCTTGAGGTTAGATAATTGAAAATGTAAAATACTATAGTCCATACTTTTTGCGAGCCAGCTTGGAGATTATAGAAGGGAAGAAGTAAGCCAGCCAAACAGTATGACGATATGTGGAAGGTAAAAACACAAGCTCCTCTGAATTATCAGATGCTTGAATGATCCTCTCGGCAACACTCTGGGGGCTTAATTTCCCTGATTTTACTCCAGCAACGGCTCTGATGTCCACTTTTGAGCCATCAACAGAAGAGAGGCGCAACTGGGTATCAACAGACCCAGGACAGACAATCACAACCTTGACAGGAGATGCCGCTGCCTCTAATTCCATCCTAAGGGAATTATAAAACCCGTGTAAGGCATGTTTAGAGGCAGAGTATAGAGAACGAGTTGGTGTACCAACAACTCCAGCTGCCGAGGAAACTACAACAATGTTTCCGGCGGTTGATAGTTCCAGATTGCTCAGTAAATGGGCAGTTATATGGACGAACGAAGTGTAGTTAATAGATAGGATGTCTTGAACAGACGATAGCCGCTCTGCTAAAGGCAATGTAGGGGTTCGCTCCAAGATTAGATCAGCAAACTTCAGCACAGAAAGAGCCCCAGCATTGAGGATTAATGTATCGATTACTTGGAATTTGTCATCTACTAGCTTTGATAGCTGTGATAATTTTTTGTAAGAAGTAATATCACAAGGGAAAGAAACCACTTGTATATCTAAACTAGCAGTGTGAGCAATTTGTTTGCACTCTAAAACTAGTTCATCCAAGAGTTCTTTCCTCCGCGCAACCAAAATGATGGAGGCTCCTCTTTGAGCATATATAAGAGCTATTTAATAGGCAGATTAGGGCGAGTCAGTATTTAAAGTATGCTACCGAATTTATAAATAGTATATTGTTGATAAGATGTTTGAAAAATAAGAATATAAAATAAACCAGCTTAATTTTTCACCAGGTAGCTGGCGGTAAGGTAGCATAATAACATAAACTATATTAAAAGCTCACGATCTTAAAGCTGCTGGACGAAAAATCAATCATAAGCACCTGGTAAGTAGTCAAATGCTTGGTGATGAAACTGGAAGTCTGTAAAAGCTATCGTATCCAGTAGTATTAACCTTTTTTTAAACTTAATTAAATGATAAATTATCGAAAATAGTAGGGAATTATCAAAAACACCCCTTTTTGTTTAAGTAAGTCCGGCCAAATGTTAAATTTATTAAAGCAGGAATAAAAGTTTGAGATAAATATTTATACTTACCTAATTCCCTTCCTATACCCGAAGAAGCACCTATGATAACAACCTTTTCAGAAGAATACTTAAAGCATCTGCGCCTTTGGCTGAGTTTATAGGATCGAGAACTATTATACAGATAATAAAGCAGAGTGCTCAAGCATACAGAACCACCAATACCAGAAAGAATATAGTTTATTATTTTCGGAATCATTTGCAAATTTCAATCCTGGCTTAACACTGTCGATGCAAGCTTAAGTTCAGTTAGAAGTTGAGACAAGGTTTTTAAGGCACGAGCTATTGCTATCTAATCGGATCCATATAGACCTAGAGCTGCTTCGGCCCAGTGTAATGACGATTTGAAGAATACATCATAAATCATATCAATGTAATCCACCATTCACAATATATACACCTCTATCGACTTCAAGCAAAGGCATCACATTATTAAATATCACATAATTGTAACTTGGTGTTACAGATATTTTAGAGGTCGCGCCCTTCCCTTGCCAAACTCTTGTTGCATATTTGTTGGTTGATTGATTGATTGATATGATGTCTACTCCAGCCTATAATCCTGCACCCCTACCCAACCCTCCTGCTCCTTCTACTGCAGTTATCAGCTCTTCTGTGGAGTCTGTAAAGTCACTCCCCCTTTAGCCTTGGATATATCTCTGTTCCCCCACTGAACCAAGAAATTCCCCCCAAATCCTATCAAACCGTTGAACATGTTGGAGGACTTGGCCCATACAATCAATGGGAGACTTGTATTAGCTTATCCATATAAGGTTCCTGAAGTCCCTTCCTCACCATCATTCCAATGCTGGAGGAAACACTGATTAATGTGGACTGTTTACTGGTGTGTATCATCCCTAGGGATGCTTCGGCTCAGCCTCAGCTGGCTTCCAGCTCTTGGCCACTACATTTGAAACAGAATTGTGGTATATTTGAATATTTTAAAATAAATCTTTGATGGGGATGACCCAGAGCCAGAAACTGGCTGAAGCAGCCCTAGTCATCTCCAGGTGAACTTAATTTGTTCCAGCCTATCATCTGGCGCCACATCAATAGTCTCAATCCTCCCAAAATATGAAACCCCTCCTCTGCCATCCCATTCAGAAGTTCTCAACTGACTGGATGCAAGCCTGGAAATCAGTTTGAAAACTTTCAACCCTTCTGGATCAGGGTTGAAAATTTTTATCATTGGCCCAATGAGAACTGAATCATATCTCAATGCTCCATGATAGGACACCAATTATTAAAAACTGCCTGTAAAACTGCAAGCAGAGCCCTCCTGGGCCCTTGCTTATCTATTCTCAATTCAAAGATTTAAGTTTTTCTTTAAATATGTGTCCCAGAAAAATACCTATTCATTTTGATATTTTTTATTCCCAGAACTATTCTTCTTCCCTTCTGCTACCCTTATCACTTCTCTGATGTCTCCCACCAGTTCAGAAGAAAAAACTTTTTGCTTAAGATTTTTCTCTTGGTCCTTCTGTCTAGTGGTGCCCTCTACTCAGAACTTGCCCCTTGGTCCAAAAACACCAAGTTTTCATTTCTCAATGCCAGGATACCAGGTGTACTGTGCATGGCTGTTAGGTAGATAAGAGGCAGAAGCAGGTACAGGCATGACTCACCAGATGATGGAACCTAGCTTTACCAAGTAGGATGATGTCTTCCTGGCTACAGATCACGGACTGGCTAATGGAGGGGCAGAGTCAATATGTCATGTGAGTGCTAATCAAAGCATTTCAAGGAACTGACTTCTCTAGCTAGTAGCATTGAGAATGGGCAGAGATGAGGCAGATAGTTTAGGTATCATAGGAGTTTAATCAGAACCAGATAGAAAGAAGAGCTGTTGTATTTCCTGTTGAATATGAGGGAATACACAGTAATTCCCTTTCTGTCATTGACTAGATGTTATGGCTCCTTTGGAGACTCTGGTCTGGTGTACCAAAGTAAGTCTTCCAAGGCCCGCTGTTTGTGGTTGGGGGTGAGCAGGTACTCAGTGAAATGCACAGAGCCAAATGGTGTGTCAGGGGCAGTAGTAGTCAGGTACTTCTGGGTCTCAAGTGGGGGCTTGGTGATCTACTTCTGTTTGAGTGTGTTGTTGCCTGGGTAGTTGCATATGTAAGGGTACAGGAAACAAATAAGGTAAAATTTTGGTGCACCAAAAGTTCATATCAAGTTTTTTTTGGTAATAATGACAATAACCAATTTAATAAACTTCTTGGTCTTTTATAGTTACTTACCTGCATGTGCCTCTTTATGCTCTTCTTTGGTTATCTTGGTGGCATTTTTTGGGTATCAGGGTTTCTGGCATCTGGTTGAAAGGCATATTGCTATTATTATCATTTCTAAACATATTTGTTTGGCTCACTGTGATGATCCATATGAGGAGCTATTTTGTAGATGAGGGATGATTATTAGCTAAATAAATATTGGTTGCCTTGAAAAGGTAAATGTTGGTTGCTTTATTGATATGTATAGCCTTGGTGATTGATAGTGGTTTTCTATGCCCTGGGGTAGTAGTAAAGTAGCTCCTTGTTAGTACTTTGAAAGAATATAAGTGGTACCCTGGGATGGTTATACCAAGGGGTATAGGCATCCTGAGACCAGCTGGGGTGATAATACAGCTGGGGCTCTTCCCTAGGATGAATTTACTTATGTAGCATTGAAGTTCTGATACCAACTGGGGTGGTAGTACAGTTGGGTTAATTTACCTGATAAGGGGTAAAGTTTCTTTTTATATGTCTTGAGGGTAGCTTTAAGAAGGTCTTAATGCTGCTGTTAAAGCATATATATGTCAGGGAACCAACCTGGAGCTGTTGACTTGCCAGAGACTGGGAGTTGGCAGGCTGCAGACTGGGTGGGCAGAGCCCACAAGAGAATTAGTGCTAACTTAATGAGGTAAAACATTGATTTGCCCACCCAGGACCACAGGCTGGCGGTTGGGACAATAGTGTCTACTACCCCAGTGAGAGTAATGTACACTCTTCCAAATAGCTTGTTGGTATGATCCAGGAGAAGCTTGGTGTCAGGAATATTACTGACAACACCCTTTCACAATACAAGATTTTGGGCACAATTCATCTTAAAAGTCAGAACAAAAAATTGCAGCAGTTCCCCCTATTAGGGAAACTGCCGCAAAACAACCAGCAGAAGGAATAAATTATAAAAATCCCAAAATTGTTGAGAACAGGTTTTATACCCCGGCTGCAGACCGCACAGCGGGCCAACTGCAGAAGTTGAACTTGGATGCATGAAAGTGCCTGAAGATGCTCTAAATCCATGCAATGCCAAGATTAATAATTCATTGCTTGCCAGACCACTCCAATCCCAATCCCAAAAGGGAATTCCAGACAACACCAAGTGTTTGGGGTTCCCTGTCTAATTATTTGTACTATTCATGCCCCACTAAGGATGATAGTATATAATAAAGCTCAATCACTTAATGATAGTTTATGCTATCATTGAGCAGATTACCCCTCAATTGTTATCACATAAATTAATCCAAACTTTTACCCTTCAGAAAGTTAAAAAACACTAAGCTTTTTCTGCCCTTTCCCAGGATCAGAAGATGAATCATCTAATCTTCTCAGCTGTCCTCACAGCATGCCTAGGGATTGGGGGCCATCAATATAATCAACAGCATGGGCCATTCAACAATCCATCTTGTGAGTACTACTACAAGGAGCCAGCGCAGCTCAACTCCTCTGAGCAGTACTCCTGGCCCATGCTGGTATTGCCCCACTCCACCCAGTCTGTAGCCATACACACCTGTATATACTACTTACTCATGTATTTTGCCAGTAATTTCGGATGTTATAACATACATGCCAAAGTCTCTCAATTGATGATGATGGTCTATCCAATTGTGACCAGGCTCACCAGGTTCCAAGTTGCCAACTTGGTACCTTATTTAGCTAAAATACTTCCCCAATTGTTGGGTCTTTACACTTGGTGTTAGATGAGGGCATTGGTTTGGGGATGTGTGAGATTAGACTGATTGACCACAAATGATCAGGCTAATCATTACACGCAGATCATTATCAGTTACACACCGTACTATCACTAGGCTAATATTCTATTAAGCATAGTAATTATACGCCATATAATCATTAAAATATTACAATGTATATAACAGTTATATGCCGTGTAATTGTTAGTTTATTATGATAGATGCAACAATTATATGCTGAATTATCACTGATTATCATTCCAATGTGTAGTCGTTATACACCTTATAATTACTAGTTTATTATAATTAATATTAGCATTATACACTGTATAAACATTAGCCAATATAGTGATTATCACTGATTACACAGTGTGTAATCATGTAATTATCAATTGTATATTTCTCATTCCATCCTACTGGATGTTGTATCAATTCAGTCTCACCCAACCTGATGGACATATGTGAGTATATCAAACAAGTGATGCACATATGGCTAAGAAATACTAAGTTTGGATCAGCATTACACAGCGTATAATTGGGTTCCTTATTGGTTTGGGTCAGCATTACACAGCAGATAATCTACAGGTCAATACTGGATTGAGTCTGCTATTATACAGTGTATAATCCCCAATTTAACCCGTTGCATTAATAAGCAGAAGGCTTGCCAGCCAGAAAAGGACCACTGATTAAACCCTGGAAACAGAATACTGGAATTCTACCTTCCAATGTAGGAGGACAGATTAAGGATCATTTATAAGCACCAAATAAATATGGTGTAGTTCCTCATTGCAATAATAGGTGTGTAAGATACAGCCAATCAATAAATGACAGTAGGCTAGCTCAAGAAGAGTGTAGGCTGTAGCTTAAGTGCCATGTACGCCTGCTAGGACCAGTAGCAATACACATGCCAAAGACAACCAATCAGGATAGGTGCAGCCAGTAAAGATGGAACTTTTGTGAAGGTAGACACTGAGAACTGTCTGAAAGGACAAGAACAAGGGTTGTTGCAATATATATTGATACAGAAGCCTGAAAGGATGGGGGCAGTTCTTAGTTACATCTAGATAGATTGTAGCTGCTGGCTAGATTGTACTCCAGTCCCAATAACTGTAATTATCTTCAAAGTTTTATTCTATTATATTCTGTAGTGCTCTTGCATAGGATTAGGTAGAGTATATTGGCAAGGCTAAAATCTATCTTTAGCTTTGAATATACCAGCAATAACCCGAGTTGCTCAACATTGGTGCTCACTCAAAATTGAGCCTCTGCCAATACCCATGGAAACCGTCCCCACCTGACAAGGATTGTCCTTGGCTCTGCCCCCCAGCTTTGCCAACAAGCATGGGTATTAAATTGAATCTTCTGACAGTGAGAGTGCTTCTGCCTTCTCTGTGAGCAATCCCGTGGTTGTTCACCCTCCCACAACTGTCCCTTTGGTTGTGGCTCCTCTACCCTTTGTTCTTGAGGGTCCCGCTTTGGTTCACTCCTACAATTGCACACAGATTGTATAGATTTCTAAAGCTCTATTATGTGGATTCCAACTCTAATATTCCAAAAGCCCTGACCAGACCCTAAGCATCTTTTTCCACTATTGTGACCAAGAATCTTTCTGGCAGCTCTTCTGGCTCTATTGAAACACCTCCTTCCAGGCTCTTCAAGAATGCCTTTCTGGAGGAGAACACACTGTGGAGTACCTTGATGCCTTTGTTCAGCCATCTGTCAAGCAGCTCCAGATTGTTACTGCACGTCAAACCCTTGAGTTGTCTTCCCTAGGCAACGCCCTCCTCTACTGTTGTTGTGACTAGGCTGAGCAGTGGGTCACGGCCAACACATCCTTTTCAGAGTTGTGTGCCGTGGTCCTGTCTAATAAGTCCATGGGGGAAACGCCCATGCCAGAATTGATGAACTGATTGACGTCCTCAACTCAAAGTTCATATCTATGGTCTATAAAGTCATGGACGCTTGTGGGGCCTCCCTGGCATGGCTCCAGGAAGTACACAAGTTCTGCGCTGAATCAGATAAGTTCAGCATGAATGTGGCAGATGACTTGGCCACCATGTACCAGAAAGTAATTGCCCTAGACAAGGAGGTAAAACAGTTTGGTTTACAACTCCATCAGTCTGAGATATATGCTCTGGGAGACTTTCATAGACTGGAAGCAAAGGTCAATAGCCATCTGAGGGATCTTGCTTGTCCACATCCAAACTGCTGCCATGCCTAAACAGTGCCAGGGTTGCAATACTGGAAACAAAGGTGGCAAGTCTGGAATCCAAAATCAGAGGATATGAGGAAGAGTTTGCCAGAGCTCACAATACAATAATGGCCTTACAAGCAGGGCAAGCAAACATGAAGGATACAATCTCACGCCTATCAAAAAACACAATGGGTGTAGAGTCTAAGCTCCACCAGAGGAACCTCCAGATGGATAATCTGAATGTCCATGACCGCCTGACAAGGATGGAAGCCCAGGTATGCCTACTGGAAGCAAAAGGCTGCAAGTGCATCTCAGCCTGCCGCCAAACCTCATCTTTGCTGCCAACCACTATGAAGATGCCAATAACATCTCTGAAGAGGAGGTGGAATACACAAACAGGGGGATTCCCAATGTGTTCACCACCCTTCCTAACAGAGAACCATTCATGCTAAAAGCCACACCTAGGGCTAGAAATAGCTATACATCAGATAGACAATTGACTGCCTCCCCACGCCAGCACATTGAGCCCACAGTTGTAAATGAACAGTTTAAGCCGCTCAACCTCCCCAAATTTTACAAGAAAAGAAATGTGCATTTCTTCCTAAGACTTTTTGAAATGGCCATGAGAGGCGCCAGTGATCATCAGAAGGTGACCACTCTTATCACCACCTTGGACGCAGTAAGTGTCAATCTGGTGATGCCACAACTACCTGCAACCAACTGGAGCTACCAGTAAGCAAGGCAGGGTGTACTTGAGGAGTTTGGTGGAGAGGACATTCTCTTTACCAGGAAATCCAAATTTGGAGCCTTAAATTTTGCCCCAGGCAAAACACTGCAAGAATTTGTGGAAAGTTTTATTACAATGTGCTAGTACTCCTGGGTTCTGGCACAGTTTATACCTTTGAAATCTGTGCTGCAATGAAACAGGCAACCCACCCTACAAAGAACTTCACAGAGCAATGGCCCCCACCTATGCCAAGGGCAAGGACAAGTCAGAAAATATGTGGACTGTCTTTGTAGCCACGCTGAAACGTTTGGTCCCCCTAATTGACCCAAACCCAAGCAGTCAAAGATAGCCTATGAAAAACCACACTTCCAGAAGGAAGATTCCTCCAAGTCCTCTGTGCACCCTCCTGATGTGAAGGGTCCCTATTGCATTGACTGCAATATAGTGGGACATTGGAAATCAAAATGTTCAAACAACGCCAAGAAGGTACACATTGTACAAAACCATCCTGCTAGCACCAATAAGGGAAAAGCCAAGGCAGAGTAGAAGAGGGAAATTCTACCTCCACCAGAACCCTCACCCTTCACATCAAACCTGGCCCCAAAGTACATCACCCTAAAGATCTGCAAGAGGACGCAATTCACATGGTTGTAGCCAACAATCTTTATGCTGTGATTACCCTCTCTCAAACTAAAGTCCAGCACAAAGAGGCCACCCTAGCTGAAGTATCAAAACCTTATGCCGCGCAGATCCAGGACGCCAGGGAAAACCACTGTTTGCAATACTCCAACAATACCCCAAACTTGAAGTCAATACAAGTAGCTTTCCCTCTGGAGGAGCTTAAGTCTGCATACCCTGATGTCTGCAAAAACCTGCTCTGCACCTTAGAGAGTGATGAGGAGAACAGAATACACACATTAAAAAGCCTTGATGACTCTTATATTGATTGCACATACATTGACATATTGGTTAACAAGCATTTCATTCAAGCAATTTTGGATAGTAGTGCCCTGTTTAACATCATCTCCACTAAGATGGTGAAGAAACTGGGTATATCCCCAGATGTTGACTACAGATTGTCATTTGGTACAGCTGGTAAAGAACCTGCTTACTCTGTGTGAGCATACAGTGCACTACCTAAGCAATTTGGTTCCATTGCAGTATCTTCTCCAGAAGTTGTATTGCCAAACAGCACATATGATTTCCTCATAGGCACCTCCTTCTTGGTGAAATATGGAGCCATGACACATTGGGGTCTTGCTATCTTCAAAATCCTTGAACAAACCCTGCCCTTGTTCTTCAGTTGTAAAGGGCAGGGTACCACACCCAAGTCATGTAAGTTTGTCAATATTTCCTACGCTGACAGGATTGTTTCTGTTGAATACAAACTCATTGGGAAGCATAGAAGGAAACCCCCTACCCAGATCCTGGAGCATAAGGGTATCCCACTAAGGACCAGATCTGCATTTTCCTTGGAACCTGGGCATCAGAAGATTTCTGAGACTGGGCTGTATGTGGTTGTCCCTGAAGGGCTATATGGGGAAGTCATTGAACCCTGGAGTTGCTCTTTCTTCGAAGCTGTGCATTGCGCTGGGCATTGTTACCCCAGGCCAGCAAGAGATACACGTTCTCTTGGACAACCTCACAAAGAAGACACTTTCTATCAAGAAAGGCCAAGTGGTAGGCTTCTTACACTTCTACCCTACGGAGGAACTATCTGAGGTTAAGGGATTTGGTACATTCAAGGAAATGGGTATACCAGACAAACCTGGATCAGCAGTTCATCTGACTACCCCCTTAGCTGACCTTTCCTCCCTTGGTCCTGAGGAGCAAGCTCAGGCATCTTTGCTGTTCAAAAAGTACTGCTCAATCTTTGCGGAAAGCAATCATGATCTGGGTTGTGCTGAAGGAGTAACCCATCACATTGATACAGGATCCACACCCCCAATTTGCATGCATCCCATACAATAATATAAAGCAAACAAAGAGGTTGTCTCAGAAGAAGTCAGCAAACTGCTAAAACAAGGCATGCTGATCCCGTCCAAAATACTTGGGCATCTCCTATCCTGATTGTCAAGAAGAAAGACGGCTCTAACTGAGTTTTCATTGACTATGAACGCCTCAACAAGGTTACCAATAAGGATTTTTACCCCTTGCCTTGCATAGATGACGCATTATACTGCCTTGGAGGTGCCAAGTAATTCTCTGCTATGGACCTCATATTGGGTTATTGTCAGATTGAACTACTCCCCAAAGAACAGAAAAAGTGCACCATCATAACCTTACAAGGACTATTTCAACCAACAAAGATGCTGCAAGGGCTGTGCAATGCCCCTGCAACCTTCCAGAAAACCATGAACACTATCCTTGGTGACCTAAAACTCTCCTGTGCCCTATTGTATTTGGATGACATCAATGTCTTCTCTAGGAATTTCACTGAGCATCTAGCTCACTTGGAGGAGGTTTTCAAGTAGCTAGTGGCTGCCAATCTTAAGATAAAGTGCGCAAATGCCAGTTCTTCAAATACCAGCTGGAATACCTGGGCTTTTTCATAGATAGTCACAGCCTGCGGCCCCAGCCTGCAAAAACTAAAGCCATCCCTAAGATGAAGCAACCTGAGTCAAAACACAACGTGCAGGTCTTCTTGGGAATGGTTGGTTACTATCCGCGTTTCATCCCCTGCTTTTCAGCCATTGGAGAACCTCTCTTCCACTTGCTGAAATCAGGAGTTGACTTTGTATGGAGTAAGAAATGCCAAGGAGCCTTTGACAAACTACGCTTGGCCTTGTCAAGCAACCCTATCCTGATGTACACAGACTTTGACAGACCCTTTGTGATCCATACTAACGCCTCACTTACAGAAGTTGGGGCTATACTATTCCAACTTGACAACAAAGGACTCAAACACCCTGTGGCATACGCTAGTAGAACGCTAAACGTTCATGAACACACTACACAGTGACAGAGCATTAATGCCTGGCAGTCATCTACGCATGCAAGCAATTTTGGGTCTACATCCATGGTGTACAGTTCACAGTGGTCATAGACCATACATTCCTAGCTTGGCTCTAGAGCCTCAAGGAACCAGAAGGCCAACTTGCTTGTTAGGCGCTAAAACTACAGGCCTTGGACTACAAAATCCTTCATTGCCCTGGCAGCAAGAACCAGAATGCTGACTGCCTATAATGCTTACCCACTGTGGCCTTAGTGACCCTATTAGCAGATCAGCTGTACCGCAAAAAATGATGACCAGGGAGTTTAGCAACTAGCATGAGAAAGTGCAGCATATCCTACAAGACCTCCAAAAGGATATAGTACTATGCAATGGTATACTATACAAGTTGGTTGATGGCAAGGAACACATATACCATCCTCCCTCCAAAAGGACTAGTATTGTCACAGCTGCTCATAAGGCAACAGGTCATGATGCCTTTTGGAAAACCAAGGAGATCCTGTCTTGCACCTACTTCTTGGAAGCAATAAATTTCAACTTTCAAGAGACAATTTACTTCTGCATCAAATGCCAAGGGAATAATCCACTATGGAAAAGCACAACTTATTGAATGGTACAACCCCATTTTTCCTGGAATACTGTATTAATGGACGTAGTGAGACCACTCCCACGTAGCAGCCCTGGCTTTTGTTATGTGATAGTGGCTATAGATCACCTCACTAAGTGGGCAGAAGCCCAGCCTATAAGGAAGATAGATGCCCCTTCTAATGCACAGTTTGTCTTGGATGCCATCATACTTTGCCTCAGCTACCCACAGTTCCTACTCTCAGATAACAGGACCAACTTTACGGCCTCAGTAATATCAAGAGTGAATGATCTCATGGGAGTTTGTGGAGTACTCTCCACCCCATATCACCCTTAAACCAACGGGATGATGGAACGCGCCAATGATACCCTAACCCAGATCCTCTGGAAATTAGCTTCATTGTGTACAACTTCCTGGGAAACGTACTTGGGAGCAGCAGTGTTTGCGTACAACATCTCGCTTCACTCTATCACAGGAGCGTCTCTGTCATGCCCTGCCCCAAAGGGCAGGCTCTTTAAATTAATTATTTTTGTGTGTTTTTGATCAATTTAAAATTCAGTATTTTTCTAATATTGAAGTTTTGAATTGAGAGTTAATATGTAAGTATTTTAAAGTTAATTACCTTGTTTTTTCATTGATTTGCGTCCAAATTGATGTTGTTGTTGTTGTCTTTTGTTTTCTCAGCTATTCAATTAGCTTTATATTCTCTACTTTAAGTTAGAGAAATTTTACTTTTTGCTCACCTTTCAAAACTCCTGTTTACGTCATTGCCGCTTTCTCCAGCTTCATTATTCTGGTCAAACTTTGAACTGGTCTTCTGTTTCTCCTTTTCTGTACCTGGTTTCTCCAAATTCTCCAGTTGCTCCTCTTATTGGCTGCTTCCTCCTGGTTATCACACTCCAACAGAAAAGGCTTTTTCTTCTATAAATAAAGAGCTTTTGAAGAGTAGGCTTTAAGCCAAAATTCTAAGTGATTTCTTCCCTTCAATCTTTTACAATTTTTAACTTCAGATTTGTAATTTTAAGAATTTTGTTTTTTAATTCATTTTTTAGTTTAGCCTTTTCTTTCCTTAAATCCAATGGAACTTGTAAAACAACAAGCCTTAGGCTTGTTGTATCCATTTTTTCCTTTAAGGAATCTTTCAATAGTTATATGTATCAATTTGCTGATGGAGAATATCCTAATATTGATATTCCCTTAGCTACAAATTGTTCACTATTGAACATTTTATTTTATCTTCTTTGCTTAGGGTTCTTACACTCTATTACTCCATTTGTGACACAATATAGGTTTTTAGCAGGTTTCTGTAAGATTATCTTACAGACAGTTCCTACATTCTTATATCTTTTAAATTTGAATCCTAATGCCTTGCACGCTCTAGTCTATAACCTTGCACCATTATGGGCAAGACCTTACAGTCTCCATTTCAGCTGATGTATGGCTGCCACCCTGCCATTCCGCACGTTCTATACTTGGCCGCAGGTGACTCTGGGCAAATTTCCTACAACCAGTATCTAGATTGTCTGGCCAATAACCTCATCAAACTGCAGGCATCTGCTTTTAGCAACACAGCTATCAAGACCCAAGCCAGATTTGATAGGGACTCTTCCAATAGAGCTATATTGCCTTCTTTTGAGGTAGGGGGAGGGGGTTGCATTCTGCAACACTTGAGGTGCAGGTAGATCTCACAAACTAGACAAGCTATGGGTAGGCCCTTTGAGATCATAGATAAAACCTCACCTGACGCCTACACCATCAGGGATAAGAATAGTGGATGAATATTCAACTGCAAAACATGCAAAGTTTTTACATCCATTCCACATCCCAAAGGAAGGGCCTAATTAAACACCATCTTGATCTTGCCATAAAAGAAAATATTAATAAGCAATATATGCATATCATATAATTCATAATAAGAAAAGTATAAAGGATATAAAAAGATATAAAAATAATAAAAGAAATAAAAATAATAAAAAGATATAAAAATATACAAAATAGTGGAGAAGGACATAGTCTTATATACTTTATTACTGTGTGCCCTCTTCAGGCTCCTCAGGGACATGGTGCGTGGTAGCCTCCACATAGTCAACAAAAGCGTGGGTGGCCACCACCTGATAAAGGACAACAACGTTCCAAAGCCACATGCGCTGCACCTCAGGAGAGAGCCACTCCCAGTGCATGATGGGCGCAGTCAAGGCCAGCTCCCCATCCACTAGGCAACCTAGACCACACTCAACGAGGAAGCACACCCCAACACCAGGCACTCCACAATAAAGCCCTCAGAGGGATAATTGACCAGAAGAACCTGCTGGTGATGCAACCCCTCACAACAGTAAAACTCCAAGTTGGCCTGCATATGGCCCAAGGAACCACAAGGAAGTGAAGGCTTGGGAACCAAGAAAAAGTTACCCAATAAATCCTATGGGGAAGATATTGGGAAGGGTTGCTGGTCTCTAAATTCTCCAGGGTGACGTTGATAATGTTGGCCAACCAGTTGTGCTGATTATCTGCACATCAGAGTCCCCATTTTTGGGTGGAGTTGGTACTAGGCCCCCAAGCACAGGACCAGACTTGCACCACTGCACAATTAAAATCAATCACCCGTGCATACTTGGCATACAATGCCACATTAGAGCAAGGCAGCTCCACCAATACCTGTCAGGAATATTCCTGACAACACTGTGATTCAGGACAAAATTTTGTGTACAATTAATTGTAAAAAACAAAATAAAAAATGGCAGCAGTTCCCCCTTATTGAGGAAACTACTGCAGGAAGCTGGGGCCAGAAATCAGAAATTAAAAATAATAATTTTAATTTGGACAGGTTTTATATCCTGTCTGCGGGCCGCGCGGCCAGCCGCCAGCCAGCCAGCCCACCACCACCAGCCAGTCCCCCACCCAGTCCACCAAATGGGGAAATTGCCAAAAGGGGAAACCCAAAAATGCAATTTCCCCAAACCCAAATGGAGGGAGAAACGCTGCCCAAATTTGGGAGAAGCTGACAAGCTGCTCAAATCAACCATTCCTGCATTAGCTGCAGAATTCAAAATTGGGTGCATGAAAGCATCCAATGATCCACCAAGCCAATGCAAACCCAGAGATAACAATTCATTGCCTGTACACCACTACCAATTTCCCTCCCAAAAGGGAATTCCTGACAACACCAAGTATTTGGGATTCCCTGTCCAGTGTTTTACTCTATTCATGCCACCACAAGGATGATAGTATATAATAAAGCCAATTCACTTGATGATAGTTTGTGCTATCATTGAGTGAAATTACCCCTCAATAGTATCACATAAATCAAAGCCAGAACTTTTACTCTACAAGAAAGTTAAGACACTAAGCTTTGTCTGCCCTTTCCCAGGAACAGAAGATGAACCATTTAATCTTCTCAGCTGTACTCACAGCCTGCCTCAGGATTGGGGGCCACCAATACAATCACCAGCATGGGCTGTACAATAAGCTACCTGACAAGTACTTCTACAAGGAGCCAGCGCAGCTAAACTCCTCCTAGCAGTACTCCTGGCCCATGCTGGTGTTGCCCTGCTCCACCCAGCACGTAGCTATATACACCTGTGTATACTATGTGCTTACATATTTTGCTGGTAATTTTGGAAGATTTAACGTACACGCCAAGGTCTTTAGATGGATGATGACAGTCTACCCCATTGTGACTCACTCACAGGATTCCAAGTCACCAACTTGGTACCATACTTTGCTAAAATACTCCCTCATATTCTGGGGCTTTACAAGCCCCCCTCCAGAGGCCATGCCAGCTTGAAAAGGGCCACAGAGCAAACAGCAGGAGAGTGGTATTGCTCCACATGTCAAAGACAGATGCAAACATCCACCTCTTGCTTGCAAGACAGGAGGACAAAGAGGAACTTTCTCAGGAACTTGTAACCCTGAAAGAGGCTTTTGACCTTAAAGTTCACATGATTAGGGTCATACAAAAGAATAACACTACCAAAAAGAGTAGGGTCAGGAGCATATGGTACAGCAGGTGGGGGAGGAACCATGGCCCTGGCCTGCCAGAAAGCCAGGTCTACTGAGGTAGCCCAATTGGCACCCCTGGTCACCAGAGGAGGATGATTCTCCTGCTCAACCTCCTGCTCCAAAATAGGGCTGTGAGGACGCTGGAAAGGATTAGTTACCACGGTAGTAGCCAAGGACAACTCTGAGCAAGTATTTTTCTCCTGGGCTTGTAATGAACGCCACCCATAAAACTGGAGATGTGTGCCTCCTTACTCTGGTGGTTGAATTCTTGTCAATGTTCCTCTGACATGGTTGCCAGGAACTCCTGGTACTCCTCCTTGGTGCTGAGGCAGGAAGATGTTGTTGAGAAAGCCATACTGTAAATTCAGAACCTAACTGTAAAAATGCAGGATTGTCAAATCCTTGGTCCAAATTTCAAATCACTTTTTGCAGGATGGCCTTTTTTAATTAAATTGAATTTTTTGAGTATTTATTTGAATATTTGAAAATGCAGGAACTTCTAAATACTTTGCAAAGTTCAAGTTGAACTGCATATTTCCAATGGACAAAATGAATTAACTGGAATCAATTTTGAAGGGTTCAAATCCATCAACCATTTTCATTAAGTTTACTATGTTTTTTGAAATTGTGGGATTATCAAATCCAAGAACCAAATTTCAAATAACTTTTGAATGGCACTAGTAAACTCAAATAATAATTGCAGGAACTGGAATCTAAATTGAATGTACATTAAACACACTAGGAAACACCAACCCAAATCAAGAAGCTCCACCACAACTAAAATCAAATGAAAAATTCAATCTCAATAGCCATGTTTATACATAAAAAGGGATTAAACTTTAAAATCATCCAAAACTGGAAAGGATACAATATTATACACTTCAAATTATGGATATAGAAACTCTGTTACTATTCAAGGCTAAATCAAGAGAAAACAATTACCAACAACTAAACCAATAAATCCAAATAAATACATATTTAATCTAAAATAAATTTTTTATTTTATTTTTATGGACTGTCAATCACATTCCCAACAAGCTCTTGCACCAGCCTGTGGAGCAGCCTGTCCACAAGGGCGTCCCAGAGGGTCCAAGAACAGACCCAGAACCCAACTTAAGGGGAGTCATGTCAATACACAGGCCTCCCAAGGTGTCAACGCCAGCCAACCATCTCCTGCATCTCAAGCCAGGAACAGTAGCCTCAATCCAAGACAGAAGCTGCTCTCAAGGCCTGCAACCAAAGTCTCCTATAAAAAGGTCATCAGGAATAATGAGGTTACATACACCTCCACTGTGTACCCAGTTGTCACCCAGCCCCGCACTCTTGATCCAAGAGTTGCCACTTCCTGCCCCCGCGTCTTTGACATGTCCTATGAGCCATTGGCCACCACTGAAGAGCCATCTGCTCCTGTATTGTATGCCACCATTGACGGCGCCAGCGCAACCAAGCGTGATCCCACCTTCTACAAAAAGGTCCCCATCTCCTGTGTTGAGCCTGCCAGCCAGGATGCTGTGGTACCTGCCAAGGGCCGGTGTTGGTTGACAGATAGTGAGCATGAAGCTCTCCTCAACTGCTTGAACAGGGGAATGGCAGTTTGGGATATTGCATCTCAATTTGGTGTCACAACCAGATACATTACTGACATCAACACCAAGTATGGCAACACCGGGCAAATAGCAAAATCTGCCAAGGCTAAGCGGCAGCCCAAACTCTTGCAACCTGTGCATATTGACACAATAAAACAGTGGGTTACTAAGGATTGCCACCTGGACTCACTTGCTGTCCAATCAATGCTTGCCACAGAGTTCAGGCTTTCTATTTCTAAAACCCTTGTTTACAAAGCAATGGTTGATTTGGTCTTCTCCTGGAAAGTACTGGGAGTTTTGCCGTACAACAGAAACAATGAGAAGACTATCAAGGATTGACGCATTTATGCCAAGACATATCTGGCCCTAAAGGAGACTGGAAATGTCCAGTTCTTCTACATCAACAAATTGTTGTTTTCCTCCTCACTCAGGTCTAGGCATGGGTGGGTTGAGAAGGGGTCCAAGGACAGTGTAGCCCATTGTGCAGCTGTTTGTTCCCAGACCTATTACATGGTAGCGCTTCTTGGTCCTTGCAGGTTGGACAGTATCAGATGATCAAGGATTCCCATAATAGCAGGATATTTCTTGATTTTCTCTGAACTGTCAAGGAGTATCTCCAGATCAATTACTGCAGTACAACCAACATTGTTGTGTTGGATGATTTTGGGCTCCACAAAGTGGATCTGGTTATGTCTGAGTTCCCGCCCATCAATAAAAATAACCATTTGGCCAGCCACTGCCTGTCTGACTGTCCAATGAGACTCCTCTTTCTCCTCCCATATTCTCCATTTTTTAACCCAATTGAGGAGGTCTTTGGGTGGATCAAAAATAAGGTGAAGCAAGGCCTTCCTCAGGACACCAAAGATCTCTCTAACATCCTTGAGGTCAGTCAATTTGCAATACCACCCAATGTGGTGGCGGCTTTTTACAAGCACTCAGAATCCTTCCTTCCCAAAGCCCTTGCCTCTGAGTTAATCAGATAAATGGGCTCTCTGGGTTTTATTTGTTTTTATTTTTATTTATTTTGTTTTTAGTAGGACTCAAAAATTATTATTTATATATAATGACGTGATGTTTGATTGTATTATAGACATATAAGAGTATGTAGAAAAGGTAAGTAAAATTAATTATACTAGGTATGAGGAATATATTTTTATTATAATGCACTGAATATTATATTGACTGTTGCGCTAACAAAAAAATAAATTAAAAAAGATAGAAATAGATTAATTTTATTTAAATAATTGTGAATCCTTGTTGGTACTCTGGCTTTTTTTAAGCCACAAATTGGACCTTGCAGGTCATCATCTGATCCTTATTATTTCAGTGCCACTATAGCCACACAACACAACCACCAATGATTTTTATGTATTGCTTACTAACTAGTACTTAGGACGCAGGTCAAGCATATCAAATATATTTATCAAATCATATTATGAGGGAAAGTTAATTTGAGTTCTAAACAATCACTTGTTTAGAATATAAGTGGAGCGGGCTGCATGATGCGGATAAATTCAATTCTTGTTGTTTTTATATGTAATAAATGAACCCATACTTGACAATCTAGTAAATAAAAACATTTTTAACTTATTTTTATCATTTGACGTGGTTACAATTATAACCAATCTCTTGTAATATATTTAGATATATTAATATTATAATTTACCTACTAAAATTTAAAAAAAATAAAATATTAAAAGTAAAATTATAATTATAAATCTTAAAATTTATCTATTAAAGTTTAAATATTACATATTTCAGTGAAAATATTTAGTATTAAAATAAAAAAAATAAAAAAAATTAAATTTAAGTTGCAAGGGAAAAATATTTATTAAGGGATGTGTCAGAAATTGCGCCATTGATGGTATTTTGATATGGCCTTCAAATAATGATAACTGCAAAGATTTGACTAGTTTTGCTTTCAAGTTCAGGAATTCCTTGCTTTCTGTAAATGGATCTGGGCCAATATCCACCCATTCCAGAATACCATACCTTTCCTTGCCTGATCCTGGTATAACCTCATCCCAACGTGACCCCCTCAGCCACTCTGTCTCTCTAATGAGTGATCACTGTCTCTTGTCTACTATTTATGTGAGAGAGAGGGGCTAAACTAACTAAGTTTGGCTCCCATCCCGGTGCAACAAACCACCAGGATGCCATCCAGTGTGCAACTGGGATGGCCTCTTGGAGAGGGGACCACAGGGAGGACACCAGGGACAATTGGGGGAAGTAGGCGTTCAAACCCATTAGAATCAGGCCAGTGAGCAACCAGGGAGTGCAAGTAGGAGCAGGGGAGGCCACCTTGAAGGACCCGGGGGGTACCACATTCTTCTGAACCATGGAGGGGAGAGGAGGTGTGGGGGGCACTACCTCTTCAGAACTAGTCAAAGCAAGCTCCACGACGTCCAGGTCAAGATTGTCACACGTCAGGCTCTTAACCACAGCCTCTCCGGAAAAGAGAAGACTTCTGGGGAGGTCCCAGAGACTGGAAGGGTTGCTACCTACCAGACGGGCCAATGAGGAGATTTTCCCCCACAGGTCAGGGGAGGTGGACCACAGAAGCAAGAGAAACAGAGCCAGGGAAAAGACAACAAATTTAAGAGCCGGCAGTATCATAGAAAGAACCAGCACAAAATTTGGGGTAGGATGGTATAGTTTCTGGAGAAAAAGGAGAGAAAATGGCAATACTAGGGTAGTCTTTGGAAAATCCTTGGGAAAACAGCAGAACGGGTTTGGGTAGCCTTGCTGTTGTCTTGGGGCCCTTGGATTATAACTGCAAGCAAAAGCGGGTTCAAAAACAATGATTTTTAAAGGAAAATTCAAGATAATAATAGAAATTATAGGAAAATTCAATTGAAATTTTGAGCTTTGAACTTTGATTTTGAAAGCGAGAGCAAAAGAGACAACAACTAAGTGAAAGAACACTTGTACAAGGATCCAGAAGAGAAGCCGAGTTCAAAACTGGCTGGCTAAAGGTAAGCTTAGGGCAGGGGCTACACTCTAATATTTTGAGATTTAAGGACACAACTGGTTCCAGGCAACTCAAAATTAAGAAATTAAGGTGCAGGTGACTCCAAACTTTAATGTAAGAGGAAAATAGAAAAGCAGGGGACTGAAAGTCCCCTTGCTTGGTTAAAAGGAATGGATTGCAAAAAACTGGTCACATGACAGTTGGGGGTGAGCCTGATTGGCTAGGTACAAAACTTTGCTGGATGGGCTCAGGGGGACTGGAGAGATTTGCTCCAATTTCCAAAATCAAATCTGATTGGCTGGAAGAAATGCCAGACATTTGGGGGTCAACTGGGTTATCAAGCGTTGCTGTGGCAACACCTGATTGGGTGGCTCTGATAGTTTTTAAAAACAGACGACACCAGGCTAATAGGTAGTCCAAATTAACCAGGGTTTCTTCCCAGGAAGGAGCAACCAAAGGCAGGGACTCCACAGGATAAGCCAGCACAAACCTCTCATCAACTATGTGAGCTAAATCATTCAACAAATGGAGGGGTTTGGCGGGCGTTTTGGGACCTTTCTTGGTACGACAGGGAAAGATTGAGCAGTCCAAAGCCAGAGGTGGCAGTGAATTTACAATTTAAGTAGAATCAATTATCCTAATAAAGACAAGTTTATCCACATTTGTGTTGGCTTTAATAATCTTCAAGCTTTTTCCTATCCTTTTTGCCAAAAGGACTTTCTCATCTTGTATTCCAGGAAATTAAGGTATATCCCCTCAATTTTCCCCTTAAGGCTAACCCAAGGCTAGCTTTGCACCTTGAATTTTTTGTAATAAAGATTTCCTGCCGTGTCTTCCTGGATGTTGTCCCCAAGAGCCAAACACAACAGGATGCTAATTGCAAAGGGCAATGTGATTATTCCGGGGAATTATATCCCAAAATTAAAATTTTTGGCTAGAGCGTCCAATTGGATCCATGTACTCTTCTGTACGTGGTGGACAACCCTGGATGTGATTGCTAGAGGGGTGGTGCCCTGTACCCCAGTGGTTGTTGAACGTTTAATAAAAGGAAGGCAGGTGAGCAAATCAATTAATAGGTTTTTTTCAGGGGGCACATAGTACCCATACAACGTTGCCAATGCAAAGGAGTCATACAGGACATGCTTGACTGTCCTATACCCCTGCAGTGTCTTCTGGCGTTCAAATGCTAAGCGGCATATATCAATTTGAATAGGTACATCCTCCAACTTTTTGATGTTGGTTTTTAATATGCAGTGAAGGAGGATTCCCAGGTATACCATGACGTGAATTCTTTGCAAGGTGTATTTTTCCAAGAACATGCATAATTTTTTGAATAATTGAACTAATCTGTTTATGTAGGATGTTTGATTGAATTTGAAGAGGGTTCCGGGGGCGCCTGACTTGTATCAGCCCCCCATGCCTCCGCAAACAAAATAAATAAAGGTTTAAATGTGTTCACAAGGACTGCATCCCCAATTTTATTTGAAAATGCCTTGAATACTTCATTAAAAATTTCAGTTTTTAGATATTCAGTTCCTATTTGAAAGTCAGTTTTTATTAAGTTTTTTTCATATTTGTTGATGTTTGAAAATGGGATTTGTTGAATGCTTTCATAGATATATTCATCAAAGTTTAGATTGACATCCCCGCGAATTTCATTAATCTCTTTGAAGTTGATATTTGATCCTATTTTGTATGCTTCCTTTAACCACAGCAGGCACCCCGCAGGTGGTGAATATTCCCTATCTTTAGCTTCAATATTTGAAAACTTATTCATATTATGTTGAATTATTTTATTTATTTGGTTTTTATTATTTGTTTTACAGGGGCTACCAGTGACTGGTAACCCCCGTAGAACCAACTTGGCATAAAAGCCGCCACTTCTGCAACCTTGTCCCCATTCCTAGTGATTACTAAAATAAATATAAGTAAAACACAAAAAGACTTACTAATTGTTTCCCCTGCGGCCCCCTCAGCCACAGGCGTCACTTCAGCAAACTTCATGAGTGTTGGCTGCTCTTCATTAATTTTCCTAGGCTTTCTTTTTCTTATATTTCTTGCAACTTGTGTTTCTTCTTGGTTTTCATTTGATAAATTTTCTGTATTTCTTGAAGTGCTCCTGCTTTTTGACTGAGTTTTGTTTTCATCTGTTTCCATTTGGTTGGTTTCCTCTTCATTTGTGTTTATTTCATGTGGGATTTCATTTCCTTCAATTAGTTTGATTTTTTGAGTATTCTTTCTATTGGTTTTTGAAAATTCCCACAAGTTGTAACTTTCACTTTTGAAACCTAACTGCTTGATTATTTCCTTTTGAAGATTTAAAAATATTTCTTTATGGTCTTTGTTGACCATTGTTCCTAGGCTATTTTTTGCAGTTTCATTTTGCTGGACCAAGGCTTAACCCCATCACCCAGTTGATTTACCCCAATTTCCCTTATGTTTTATTCAAGCTCAACAACCTTTTGGAGGGCTGACTCTAATTTGTTTATTAAGTTGTAGATATTTGACATTTTGTTTGAATTACATCAAAAAACTGGTTTTTATAGTACTACCTTCAATGTGTAAATATTTTTCATCATCATTACTAAATTAAAGGCAATAAATGTAAATTTTGCATTAGAATATTGCAATTAGACGTCAACTCTTTATATTTTGAGATTATGTGCATAACTCAATGCATTTTGATTAATAGAATTCATTGTAAACTTGGCCTTTTCCATTATAATTCAATGAAATGGACTGTGTTTATATTAGAGAGCTATTAACACTTAGTACAAATATTGATACATAGTGTATTTTACAGCCTGTATATTTACCTACAGGTAATAATTATGTAAACTTTTTAGTTGGATTTTGTGAGGTAATAATAATTTAATGTGTTAATAAATTACTGTTTATTGTCATCAATTTGCTGATTTTCTTTGCTGTGGCAATTGTGCATTTTCTGATACTTACACACTAGTATTCAATTGGTTGGCTTCACATCCAATTGCACAGGCAATAGGAAATCAAGCCGCCACCCCCAAGACTGGATGTGGTTGGGATGGCAACCATGTTTCCTATTGCCTGTGTAATTGGATGTGAAACTAACCAATTGAATACTAGTGTGTAAGTATCAGAAAATGCACAATTGCCACAGCAAAGAAAATCAGCAAATTGATGACAATAAACAGATATTTATTAACACATTAAATTATTATTACCTCACAAAATCCAACTAAAAAGTTTACATAATTATTACCTGTAGGTAAATATATAGGCTATAAAATGCACTATGTATCAATACTTGTACTAAGCGTTAATGGCTCTCTAATATAAATACAGTCCATTTGAATAAAGTACAATTGAAAAGGCCTTGTTTACAATGAATTTTCTTAATCAAAATGCATTGAGTTATGCACATAATCTCAAAATATAAAGAGTTGATGTCTAATTGCAATATTCTAATGCAATATTTACGTTTATTGTCTTTAATTTAGTAATGATGATGAAAAATATGTATGCTAATAATTTTAAGCTATTTGTAAAATGTACAACATTGTATTAATTATGAGAAATGTTGATAATGTAAAAAGAAAATATTATTAATTATGAATTGAAAGAGAGATATCAATTTTAATAAGTTGTCACAAAGAAAAGATTTATTTACTAATCAAAGGACAGGAAGGGGAGGGAATGGGTGAAATGAACATTACCTTCATCTGCACCTGTGAAAGGGACGGCATCAGAGATAGTGGGGGGGATTGGTAGTGGCTTGGGAGTCAGGGTTGGAAGGCAGGTGGCTTGATGGGGGGTTGGGGAGGCATGGTTTGTTGACTAGGAAGAGGCAGCAAGAGCGGTTTACTTCAATTACTTGAATTCTTCTTCCAGCATGTATGCAGGCTTGAAAAAACAGATGGATGGGCAAGGGGGAAGGCAAGTGTCCTTTCTGGACTTATCACTATCACTTGCATAGAAGATGATGAGATCAAATAAGTCCTGGACAGACACAGAAGGGAAAATCTCATAACTCTTATCAATTTGGGTGCATAGTTTTTTGTAGGTGACAGGCTTTAAGCGCCTGAGGGCAGAATCAAAATTGTAGAGACATACATCTGCAAGATGCATGTCAGCGTGGTTGATGGGGTAAGACCAACAGGTATGCCCCGCAGCCCTGATTTCTTGGGTTGCCCATTCCTGCTGCTCCATCTCAGCACTAAGTACAACTGTGTGCATGGCGTTTTGTGTGGCCCACTCCTCCAGCATGTTCTTGAGCTCTGTCTGGTAGGCATACCCATCTGAAGTGTTTGATACTGCCAAGTAATGATTGACACCCAACAGGAAAACTGCCAACAAAACCCTAACAAATTGATAAAAAATTGATCTGCGCTTGTAAACGTCAGATTGGATATGCTTTTCTCCATAATCTTGGATACTTGCAGAAATCTTGGCATACAACAAGAAGATGACGTCATTGTGAGTCTTCATTGCCCTCCCTTTTATAAAATTAATTATGGTTGAATTGTAGGGATCAGTATCCACCAAACTGGGACCAATGAGAACTTGATTAGACAAGATTCTAGCGGCAACCACAACTCTGTGCATCCACAAATTGACTGTTCTTTTGTTGGTGAAGATGCTGTGGAGTCCCAGCTGGAGACGTACCTGGACCAGGGGCATCCAAGAGTCACGTTCCATAATGGCCATCATAAGGGGATGGGCTGTGTCACCTTTGGTCAAAGTACAGGCACCAGTTGGGGTCTTCTTGGTTGGGGGGCCACAGTTGACGTGGGCTTGCAGGGTTGCAGCCACAGTGGACTTTGCAAACCCCATTGTGACTGCAATTTCCCTGAGGGACATAAACATCCCTCACTTTTTGACCATTTCAAGAACAATCTCCGGAGTGATTAATTTTCTACTGCATCTTGCAGGCTGATTGGCTGGGGGAGGGATGTGTCCATCTTGGGAACTGGTCAATGCCATCTGATTGGCTTTTTTGGGATTGGGGACTCTCTGAGTGACCCCATGGCTCAATTTCCTGATTCTGGGTGTTAGTGTTGATAC
Source organism: Entomophthora muscae (assembly GCA_014839935.2). Taxonomy (NCBI): domain Eukaryota; kingdom Fungi; phylum Entomophthoromycota; class Entomophthoromycetes; order Entomophthorales; family Entomophthoraceae; genus Entomophthora; species Entomophthora muscae. The sequence goes on along the minus strand of QTSX02003083.1, from coordinate 76,559 downwards.
AGGATTTGGATTGGCAGCTGCCTGTGCGTGATGAGCAAACAGATCCATGCTTGATGACGCAGGAGAAATAACACACTCCTGGGTGGTGCTTGCAGAGGGGCCTGCGGGTTGGGAGTGGCCATAAGGGGAGGCTTTGCTATTAGAAGACTCAGTGTAGCCCTGCATGATTTTGTCAAGGCCAGGGAACAGCACGCTGACTTGGTTGGTGTTGGAAGAAGACATAATAAAATTCTTATTATAAAATTAAACTCAAAAAGAGGAGTGTATATTTTAGTCAATTTTAATGTTAAATATGTTAATTTTGTGAATAGTAGGATCTAAATTTTAGCTGCCCTAAAATAGAATAGGGTGATTTTTGGGAATGTTTGTGATTCCTAAAAGAATCAGCACAAATCCACTCTAGATCCTTTGACATCCTTTTTTAGACACCCATAAATTATATTTATTTCAAATTCCTTGCAATTATGATTTGAAACTTGGTTCTTTGATTTGACAATCCTGCAATTTCAGATTCATTAATTTTTACATGATGTCTATGATTTGTTTGATATACAGGAAATCTCAGATTTTACATTAGAATCCTGCATTTCTGATTCATGTATCCTGCATTTTTTTGCTGAGTTTTGTCTTTTGTTGGTTGAGTTATCTTCTCAAGAGATTCAAAATTTGCCAATTTAAATAAATCAAAAAAAGTCAAATTAAATGGTTAATTTTATTTAATATTTTACTTTTCACTCAGCTGAGTTGCCTGCAAAATTGATTCAAAATTTGGACCAAGGATTTGACAATCCTGCATTTTTACGTTTAAGTTCTGAATTTACAGTAACGCCTGATTCTATTATTACCCTTCCTATCTATGGTCAAGAGGGGGGAAATATGAGATTAGGCTGATTGACCACAAATGATCAGGCTAATCATTGCATGCAGATCTTTATCAGTTACACACTGTACTATCACTAGGCTAATATTCTATTAAGTGTAGTGATTATACACCATATAATCACAAATATATTATACTTGATAAGCAGTTATACGCCATGAAATTGTTAGTTTACTAATATAGATGAGATGTTATACACTGTATTATCACCTGATTATCAATCCTATATTTGTAGTGATTATACACTTTATAATCACTAGCTTATTATAATAGATGTATCAATTATATGCTGTATAAATGGTAGCCAATATAGTGATTATCATTGATTACACGCCGTAAAATCACTATATCATCATTTGTATATCTATTTTTCCATCTTCCTGGGCATTGTAATAAACCAGCCCCAGGTAGCCTGAAGGGCGTATAAAAGTAAATCAAATAAGTGATGCACATATGGCTATGAAATACCAAGTTTGGATCAGCATTACACAGTGTATAATTGGCTCCTTATTGGTTTGGGTCAGCATTACACAGCGGATAATTACAAGTCAATATTGGATTGAGTCTGCTATTATATGGTGTATAATCCCTAATTTGACCCGTTGCATTAATAAGCAGAAGACCTGCCAGCCAGAAAAGAAGCACTGATTAAGCCCTGCAAATGAAATACTGGAATTCTACCTTCTAGTGTAGGAGGACTGAACAGGGACCATTTCTAAGTGTCAACCCAATACGGTGTAGTTTCCTAGCGCAATAATGGGCGTGTAAGATACAACCAATTGTAACTGCCAGTAGTCTATCTCAAGAAGAGCATAGGCTGTAGCTGAAGTGTCATGTACGCCTTTCTAAGGCCAGTAGCTGCACACGTACCAAGGATAACCAATCAGGATAGGCGCAGCCAGTAAAGATGGACCTTTTGTGAAGGTAGCCACTGAGAACTGTCTGAAAGGACAAGAACAAGGGTTGTTGCAGTATATATTGATACAGACACCTGAAAGGATGAAGACAAGTTCTTATTTACACCTGGATAGATTGCAGCTATTGGCTAGATTGTACTCCAGTTTCAATAAACGTAATTATCTTCAAAGTTCAATTATATTGTAGTCTGTAGTGCTCTTGCATAGGATTAGGTAGATCACATTGGCAAGGCTAACATCTATCTGTAGCTTTGAACATACTAGCAATAGCCCCAGTTGCTCAACACCAGTGTAGCCTACATATGGCCCAACAACACTACAAGGCCCAAGCTGACAAATAAAGGAGGTCCACACCTGAGTTCCCTGCAGGCTTTGATGTGTACCTGGACACCAAGAGCCTCAAACTTAATTGGGTGGGGAGCAAGCTTGGTCCCAGGCGCATTGGACCCCTCCAGGTGCTTCAGAAAATATCAGCCACTTCCTAAAAAATACAACTCCCAGACCAACCTAGTGCGCACAACGTGTTTCACATATCCAGGCTAACAGCAGAAAGAGCCCCTCCACCATACCACCAGGTTGAGAACTCTAGACCCCAACCAATATTCTACAACATACACCAGAATGGGAATTAGATGTGGTCCTAGGTTACCAAAAAGTCCAAAACCAGATGCAATATCTTTTCTCTTGGTTAGGGTATCTATCAGAGTCCAACTCTTGGGAACCAGCCTCTAATTTGACCAATGCCCCTGAAAAGATTGCCTAGTACCACCAGGGGAAGGTCACTCTAGGAGGGGGAGTAAAAGAGAATTTCAGGAATATTCCTGACATTAACCAAATTTCTGTCAAGGTGCCAATCTGAGACAAAAAGGGGATTTTTAGTCTAAATAATGTACAATGCAAGTTGGATTTTCCCTCCTAAATGGGGTAAATAAATTAAAGTTGAAACAGGACTTGAAAAATCCCAAAATGATTTATCATCCAGACAGGCAACTGCCGCAGTTGCGCAGGCGCCTACCACGCCTGCCAGCATCTTCCACCAGCCCCCTGCTGTCCAGCCAGCTTCTAGCAAGCCTCCAGCTTGCCCATCAGCACCCCAATAGTCCCCCTGTGATGGTCCACATGGAAGCTGTTGTGCATGCAAGGGCTGATTTGGCCACAATAAAGACTCTATTCTGAAAGTTAGCAAAGTATAGTGGTTTTGGGACATGTAGAGGCCTAGCATATAACATTGGCTTCTAGGGTGCTGGTTGAGAGGTCTGAACCTATTAGGTAACATTGGCTACTAGGGGAGGATAAGATCTCCACCCATTAGGTAACATTGGCTACTAGGGGTGGGAAATGGGGCAGCCTAGCATATAACATTGGCTTCTAGGGTGCTGGTTGAGAGGTCTGAACCTATTAGGTAACATTGGCTACTAGGGGAGGATAAGATCTTCACCCAGTAGGTAATATTGGCTACTAGGGGTGGGGAGTGTACCAGCCTAGCAGGTAACATTGGCTGCTAGGGTGCTAGTTGAGAGGTCTGGACCTAGTAGGTAACATTGGCTACTAGGGGAGGATAAATTCTTAACCAAGTAGGTAACAAAAAACTATTGAGAATGGATGGCTCTTCTGCCTAGAAGGTAAAATTTGCTGCTAGGGAGAATGGGTGATGTGACCTAGCAGGTAACATTGTCTGCTAGGGAAGGGAGGAGCTGAGGTAGCTGCATGATCCCTTGTGCACTTACAGGAGGTCTGTGATTAAGCACCTTACCTAATGGTCTGGTAAGGTGTTCTTGTCTGTGTTTCCCTGGAGGCTTTAGAAAGGTCCAGAAGCTACCATTGATGGCATGGATATGCCCAAAGATGTTATTGGGGTAGCTTCTTGTGAAAGAAGCTGCAGAACTTGATGAGGATCAGGTCTCTTGGAAGTGAAGTTAGTTAATTTGCGTCTAAAAGATCATACTTAACCACCTGAGTGAGTAAAGACAACTTCATAGGCATGATGATTGGCTTTGATTGAATGGCCCAAGTGGAGGTCACTTGAAGGGGCCCAGTCAAACTCCAGTATCCTTGTAGACTTATTTCCTGAGTCTGAGGTATTAGTAACAGGGACTGAAAATGGAACCAAGGCGGTTCATAGTGGAAGATCACAGTGAAGACTAGTTAAAAAAATAAAAGATCAAAGTGAAGACTTATTGAAAGACTGTAATATCATAGTAAAGACTAGTTGAAGGACTGAAATATCATGGAGAAGTACTAGCTGAAGGACTGGAAGTTGGTTAAAAAGGACCAGTAGAAGTAGATGAGGAGGCAGGAATGATGGACTGGAACTGTTGGAAATGATATTAATGATAAGAAAGAAGCAGTTAAAAGAATTAAGTGAACTGTCAAAAAGATAAGATAAAAATATTAAGATTAATATCATATAAAGAAATAAGAAGAAATCAGGAAATAATTTACAGATAACAGACTGTAAACTTACAAAGAATTGATTGAGTGAGACAGAGTCAAAGTAGCCAGAAGCAGGACAGAAAAACTTTAAGGATGAAGACTGGAGTTTTGCCAAAATGATTAAGTGAGGAAAAAAGTGAGCAACAGGTGGTTTCAACTGGCTGAAATGTGGAAGAAGATGTGGAGAAAATTAGAGAAATGTTGAAGGAATTAGGGTTCAAAAATCCTCTAAGTAACACATAGATGGAAGCGCTCAAGTTTTCCCAGAGAAACATGAAAGAAATCACAGTGAAACCGCTTGAAACACAGAGCAGGTGTTTATCTGGAGCAAGACAGTGCTAGGTTTGAACCAGGGTCAAGATTGAGTCATTTGGATAAAAAAATTTTAATATCAGTTCAATCTGGGTGTTTGATTGGCTGCAGGTCAAAGATTGTTTGATCACTGTTTTAAGGGCTTTAACTGAAGAGTTTAAAACTAAAAAATGAGGGGGGGAAATCAGTAAAAACTGTTTTTTAATTGGTTGAAGTAAGTTATAAAAAGTTTAATATATTGTAGAAGAGAAGAAAATGTATAGTTTAAGCCTGGAAAACCAGATATTTGAGAAGAAACTGGGGCTAAAACAAGGAGCTATAAAAGGGGGATCAGTCTGAGGCTTTTCAGGGATTAAATTAAGTGGAATAAAAAGGCCACCAAGACTACATAGAGAGCTGGAGACCAAGATAAAGGTGCAGAAGACCAAGATCAAGAATCTGGGGCCCAAAATAAAGGAGCTGAAGCTTAGGATAAGGAGCAGGAGTCCAAGGCTAAGGTAAAAGAGCCCAAGACCAAGTACAAGAAGTCCAAGAGATTGTTGGAAGACTCCAAGTATTGGCACATATCAATTGTTTCCCAGACCCTGGGCCATATACCAGAAGGTTTCTAAGGGGATCTTCCTTCTGAAAGCAAAAAAAATCACATTTCAACCCCTTTACAAATTTTCAAGTAGTACAGATAGACCCTATGAGTGAGTTGCCCAACATCTGCCCTAGCCAAGGGGAAGAAAACACTTACTGCCAAAGCTTTCAAAGGTTTGCCACTATTAAAACTTCCCAGGAGTAATGGAAAAGGTTAACTATACACATTGAGATGACAGGTAGGGGAGTGAATTTATTGGGAACAAGTTCACTAGGCTTTTAAAGGATTGGTACAGGCTCACGTAGGGTTTAGCACCAGCTGAAGTACAAGTACATGGTGAGGATGTCTGTCTAGTCATAGGGAAAGTATTGGAAGAGTTTGCTATAATGAAAGCCAAGTATAAACTTCAATCTAGTCACCCACCTCTACTAGGGAATGTCATATCCTTCCAGACTGTCTCTGTCTATGACCCAGGACACACAATGAGGACTGGTGAACAGGAACCCCACATCCCTGCTTGTCCAGCCAGCCACCAGTGGGCCCGCTGCCAGTGTTCCACCCACCTGCTTACTCTCCAGGCCCAGCCACCCACCTGGGCCACAGTCCCCACTCCTCAGCCAATCAGAATCCACCCTGACATGTGGCCAATCAAATAAGTCCCTGAAACAAGGGATAAAGATAAAGAATAAGGAATTCCCAGAGGAGCATGGTGAAACCCAAACTGCAACCCAAAACATCAATTCTAACCCCAACCAATGGAGACCTGGGGCCCAGGTCAGATGGTTGGGGTCAGACCACAACCAAACCTTGTCACCTGATACCAAAATAGATTTAGAGAACAACCTGGATCTTTGCTCTCACCTGACCCAAGGTCAGTAGGAGACTATTGGCCACCTTTTAGAATTGTCAGGTCAACAAAAGATTACAGCAGAACAAGAGTGGCCCTTGTTCTCAATATCCAATTCCAATGTGTCACCATCTAAACTCTTGGGGTTATCAATCCCCTGTTTTCACTCCCACTTGCAAAACTTTGCACAGTGGGAGCACCTATAAACAAAGGATCCCCTCTCAATGATAGCTTGTGCTATTATTGAGAGCAATACCTTCCTCAATAAATCTATTCTAAATCTTAATCTTTAAGTTAACCCTTAGCTTAGTTTAAACTTCACCCTCAATCCCCAAACCAGTGAATATGAATCATCTTATTTTCACAGCTGTGCTTACAGCTTACCTTGGGATTAGAGGGTACCAACAATAACCTGGTGCCATTGGGCCCTTGCCAGAAGGGTTGGGCCAAAGAACTATGACAGCCCTGGCCAACTCAACTCTTTGCACACTGGTTCTTGGCTTCCTCTGGTGTTACCCCACTCCACAATGTCTTTTGCTGCATACACCTCCATTTACTATGCATTTACATACTTTATAGGAAGCTTTGTCAGGTATAATACCCGTACCAAGGTATTCCAATGGTTAATAACCATCTACCCTATTGTTACCGTCTTGACAGGGTTCCAGCTTTCCAACCTTTGACCACACTATTACAAGTAGTACCAACATTGTCTGGGTATTATATAGTCACATTACCACAACCATTAATTGGTTTATTGGCAAGGAGATTGTGGTATGCTTTGGCCGCCCCAAACAGCTTATCACTAACAGGAGGAATGAACTTGTAGGCAACATTATGAAGGCATACTGTGTCAAAATTCCCTCAAGCAAATAGACACTATCCCAAATCACCCTCAAGCCAACAGACATGTGAGCACTTAAATGGCTCTCTCATACAACTAATTTCCAAACTCTCTCAGGAACACCCAAACACTGCCTGGACCAAGCACCCTCTCACTGCCTTGCTTATCTTGCATGCTAGAATCAACTGTGGTATGGGCTTCAGTCCCAGCGCCCTAAACTTTGGGACTCCTGATGTTTTAACTGGAGTATAGGAGGGGAACTTGAGATTCACTGTCCTGGAGAAACCCCCCTTACAACTACCCTATTGTTAAATCCAGTGGTGTGCCAAGTCCTGCAACATAGAACAAGAGCAGATCAAGGGGACAACTAAACACCTCAAAGCAAGATATGCTGTAGGTGATCCTGTCTATTCCCTCAACCCTAAGTCTGCAAAACTCAAACCCAACCACTTTGGGCCCTTCAAGATAGCTGCTGTATATAACAATCACATCTATCAACTTGAAGACGCCCAAGAAAACACCAAAAAACTTCACCATGATTGCTTTCACCCTTGTTGTGCCATCCTTGTGAAAAATCTCTTTGTGTGTACATTTCCATACATTTCACAGGTTCTAATCCTGGTGCCTGACAACAAGCAGGGGACAGTTTTTTTAAATAGATCTTTATTTAAGCTCTGATGAGCGGTGGTATAAAGGACCTCAGCCTTGGGGAATAGAGAATAAGAGGGTCAATTTAATGTTGTGACATCACTTATTGGATTGTCTGGCTGGTCCTGGTTGGAAATCCAACTGCAGGTAGGGTCCAATGAATCACCATTACATCATACTGGGGGGGAATTTAATATTTAGTAATTAATGATTGTTCAGTCAGTCCTTTCTGGAAAATCCAACTACATCTAGGGTCCAAAGATAGCTAAAATATAGAGGTAGGGCAGGCAAAAGCAACAGGATTTGAACCTGGGACCTCTGGGGCTGAGTTGAGTGCCTCAACCAACTCATGCATCCAGGGCCTGACAAGCAGGGGGAAAGGGGTTGTTGTGACTGGGTGTCAGGGATTCACTCATTAGGGAGCCTTTCTCCAATTGAATGGAGAAGAGCTCCCAATTTAAACTTAACTATAGTGGAGCCTACTGGAATTCCTATCATTGTCATATGAAGTAGGTGACCTAGTTATCAAAATATTCCCAAAAAGGGTGTAAAATGATTTGAAAAATCTTAAACTCTGGTGTATATCAAGACCAGCCAAAGGGCATTGTGATGTATGATTGGAGGAAAGCAAGCAGTTTCAACATAGGGAGCATGGCAGTGGCGTGGACCAAATTGATACCAAATGGAGTCTTCAGATTTATCATTGGGGGCTAGTTCTGGTGTCTCAAAATTCATGTTTGCCTGGCCATATCCTATTAATACACAGAAAAAGAACACAAGAAGAATGGGTTTCATGCTGTTGTGGATGAACTCAATTTATCTACTATCAGTTAGAGTTGGAAAATATAGACTTTATTTGAGATTTTTTGATAGGAATAAAATTGTTGGAGCAACTTGTTCAGGAGGGAATAGTCAGCTTAAATACTGAGTGAAGATAAGGGAGGGACAAGGTGGTTACCAAATAATCCTTCAAGAGTTGGTGAGAAATTATTGCCTTGCAGGACTGCAGCAGGCTGCAATGCAAGAAGGAGATAGGTTGGTTTTGACATATGGGCTGCAATTTGGTACCTTGCTTTGGACTGGAGTGATTTCTTGGCTTAGATGTGGGTTATTTCCTTGGATTGGGTGAATTTCTGGATCTGATTGGTCCTTTGGAGCCCCTGGTTGTTTTTTGGATTCTTTGGTGCACTTTATCTTATTCTGATTGGTTGGTTTTGATAATTTAATGCTTTTGGAGCCATTATTCATTAATTTAATGGTGTTTACGTCACTGGCATGTTCAATTAAGAGCTGGGAACCTTGAAATGATTTAGATTTCATATTAAGATTAAAGTTTTTGCTTTTGCTCTGGTTTTTGTTTTTATGATCATTAATAAGGCTGTTTGAACAATTTGAATGTGTTTTCAAGTTTTTTTCATTAATTAACTCATTAACAACCATTGTTTCCAATTTTCATCTATAAATGCTGTTTCCTTGTTGATTTCCTTGAATCCTGTCATTAAAGCTAATTGTTTTGGTCATTTTTCTCTTGTGAAAGGAATGTAATTTCTTACACTTGATTTTTCTTCCACCTGCTAATGTATCTCACAATACACAGGGAGCGCTCAATGAGTTGCCCCATGACGTGAAAAACGGTATGAGTCAATCTGAGCACAATGTCAAATTGTGGGCACTATCTCCTAATTAGGAGTACTTCCAATTAAGCACACTAATCCCTTGCTTAATTTATTCCCAGCCCAAACCTTATTTTGAACCTGCCACTGTACCACCTCCTGGTGGCACAGTGGCTTCTGAATTTGGTATATTAAATACAATATTCTCCAATTGTCATGAATGAAATTTTAATACTTGTATTAAAAGCCCAGGAATTGAACTCTGACCCTCTGAAGACAACTCTAGTCACCCAGGATGGATGGGTACCTGCCAAACCTGTGAATCACAGACTTGAGTTGTTGAATTACCCTGTAAACTGTCAGCTTTCCAAGGCAGATCCCCCAAATTTTCACCAGGTTGCCACCAATCTTGTGCCACTGAAAACCCAGGATAGATGAGGATCTGTCAAACTGGTGAATTACAGACTCAAGTTGTTGAATTACTCCGCAACCTGCCAGCTTAATAAGGAGGGCTCCCTGAATAGTCACCAGATTGCCACCAACCCAGTGTCACTAAAGACCCAGACCTACACAGAGGTTGTGGCCTTCCTAAAAGAGGTTGGAACAAGACCTAATAATAGCCCTGCCAATGAGTACCAGCTGCCGCCAGTCTTCAGTCCAGAATGGGCAATGCAATTGGCTGTCTCAGGTGACATGATGAACAGCAGCAGCAGAACAAAGCATCACCACTTCTGTTCTCTAGAGCAAGCCCAACCAGGATCTTTTACCCTTGAAACCCTAAGCCAAGATTCATGCCCTGCCAGAAAATTGCCCATGGGCCTAAAGTCTGCAAAAATTTAAGAAGCAAAATTACTTGGTATACAAACCCCAGCAGTATGGGAGTGACCATATTGTAATTTTCAATAATCAAGTTTTATGAACCTTTGGTTTGAACAAATCCTATCTTATCTAGTCTTAGTGATCTTTCATCTCAACTCTGGCCAAGTAGACAATAAGGCAACCGCCCACTCTAGAGACCAACCTGCCAAACCACCCTCAGCACTATACTACCCCCCTGGAGCCCCCTTTAGACCTGTGCATTTCACCAAATACCTGCCAAACCCTGCCTACCTGGAGTACAAATTAGAAGCCATCCTCATTTCTGATCTCTTGGCAAGAACTAGGGAGGTCAAATACATAGGTTGCAAAGGAAAGTGATATGTGAGGCCGCCAAGATTATTCAAAGACAAGTACAATTATCTGCCTGCCTACTTTGTCCCCATGACTCCTCCCTTAACCCCGCAACTGGACTGCTCAATGAAACCTACCACCACCAAGACCACGTCTATCCAGCTGTTTGGAGTAATCTACATTACTTTGACAGGATTGGTGGACTTTATGGTGCCCAACTCCAGGCCCTGATCTTTACTTGGGTGTTCTTTATCTTACATTATCAAGTTAGCACCCATCCTATGGTGGGCATTACTCACTGGCTCAGTGACACCCTGTCCTGAGTCACCCAATGCCTCCACATATGCCTGGATTTCTGACACCAATAAACAATATTGAATTCCTACTCTTGTCCTTTTTATTGGACTTTTGCTGTCAGAAACCCATCTGCTAAAAAACATATCATCAAGAAGGTGTATGGCTGTGGAGGGGTTCAAACCAGCAACCAACATACCAATGGAGACAGAGACCATTCTCATATGAAATAGCTCCCTAAGCAAACAATACTGCCCCAGGAGGGGATTAAATCTACCAAGAAGGAAGTAGGCTCCCAGGTAGATGAGCAGGAAGTCCAAAGTCAAGGGATGGAATAAAGTAGGTGTTGGAGCCTGATTGTTGTCCATAAACACTTGTGGTTTCTCTATAATAGAAGGGACTGGAGACAAGAGTGTGGTGGTGTACCAGACGCCTGGTATCACTTGCCATCAAGACTTATCAAGCTACTGAGAAGGAGTAGAGGGACCAGAATCTGCTCTAGTTCCTAGCAATACGCTGGCTGCAAAGGCCTGCACCAGGAGCAACCAACCCAACCATTTATACCCAAATGACTTCCATTGAGAGGACCTGGGTAATCTCATGGCTATTGTAGTAAAGTAGAATCAAGAGCAACTAAATGTCAAGTTGGTTTAGGAAAAGTCTTTATTAACTGAACAATAATAAGGCATGGGTATCTCAGAGTTATATAGGCTCTGAAGAGAATTTGATATTTGGAAACTAGGGGGAAAAATAGGGAATTTTGAGGAGTAGTAATGGATTGCCAAGAAGAAAGAAAACCAGTTATTCAATTTTAACTTCAAATAGAAGTATTTGAATTAATTGGGGCCCTGATATATCCCCAAGGCTGATTTAACCTTTGGGGATTATCCCCACTGGCCCACCATTATGGGGCCAGGGGTGAGGTTCCAAACAATATGGAGAGAGGCCAAGATGGGGACTGCAGAACTTGGCTTCAACAGCTTGGATTTAACACTGTCTAAAATTTAAAAAATTAATTTGAATCAAATTTTTAGCCTCTGATTGTCTGCATAACTTAACAGGTAACTTTTGATTCAAATTTATGTCTCTATTAACTTTCTTTAGGTGGTAGATGTCCTCCAGAGACATCTTGGGTTTGATTCCCGTCCCTATCAGAAGGGATTGGCATGATTGATGAAAATCAATCAATTCAGGTTATTCTGAACATGTACTATCTACTAATATTTCCTTTTTAGGTATAAAATTAATAACAGGAGTATCCATCAATCCCAGGCCAGAATTAATGACTTCAGGTTTGTCAAGAAACATTGATTTAATATTTCTGACAGTTGTCTTCCCCAATCTAAATATGTAACTATTATTGGTTTAGTTGCAACATATCAGCTTGATCCAGGTCAGGGATGAGTTCAATTGTCAATTTAGCTATCTTTGTGGCCTGAATGCCCAGGTTTACATGTTAAAACTGGTTCATACTGCTCAAGCTGTGTGCCAGGTTTATCTGTCAAATATGCTAACTAGCCAATGCAGTAGCCTTCAAATCTGTGGTGCTAAGAAAATTCTACTCAGATTTAAACAGAATAGAACTAGATCCAAATATATTGTTAATCAATCTAAAGTATTTGGTTTGATTCTTTTAAAATCTGTATTTATTTTTCTTAGCACCATAGCTCTGAAAACTACTTTAACTTAAAGCCTTGGCACCTGCCAAATGCTCAGGGGTGTAGCAAGAATAACTATAAATCCATGTATGCAATATGTTTAATGGATATAGAGTCAACCTTTTAAAAAGAATTTAAAGCCTTATTGCTTTTTAAAAATATGTGACAGAATTGCAGCCTACATTTGCAGGCATAAATTAAGCTATGGAGCAGGTTCATATCTGGTAGCAGGAGTAAGGTGCAACCAATCCAGGTGGTGTTTTATTATAAAGCAGTCACCCAGAGCAAAGCTGAAATGGTGAAGTAGAGTGAGAGCTCGTTGTAATTGATCAGATGGGAAATATACACCCAAATAAAGATAACATTACCTATGAGGGGGAGGTGGTGGTGCATATTTACTTGGAGATGATAACCTTTTAAGAGAGAGTATGGTAAAGTGCAGCATATCACAATGAAGAGGTACACAAGAGACTTTGATTTGATGCACAGCCAAGGAGTTAGTAGTGTAGATGGGTTCACACCCAATCCTGCAAATTCCAGGAATCATATGAGCGGGAGAGAAAGATTTTCATAATTCCAGAGCAGTGAAAATCAGAGTCTGAAAATCTTTCTATTATAGATCTTTTGAAAAGGGGTTGGAATGAATGAATCATGGGGAAAGATATTTTATTGAATTGAAAATATCAACCTGCTAGGGTAGTCTGTTGAAAATTGATGTTACCTGAAGCCCACAAGTGTATCTTGATGATGTGATCTGCTTGTGTTTGGTGCTTGGTCAGCTTACAGACACCACTAATGATGGCTCTGTAAGCTGTTACCTGACCTCTTAAGAGATCAGGGTTTAATACCCAGGCATTCAAAACTTGAAAAATTGAGTGTGAGGCATCTACACCCCGCCCAGACTCAATTTTTCTTGCCATCACTCACTTGGGATTGATCATTATATTTAAATCTACAATTGCCACAAGCAGGCAGAGCTTCAGAGCCCGTTTTCTGGGTGGCAGGGCAACTGTGGCAAGTTCAAATCCCTGGTGATTGACTCCCTGGTAGTTGACACTATAGTAAAGTGAGAATTCAGCTTTTTCCCTGATTGACAACTGGAAATCAACACTTTTTAATTAACGGTTTTTGATGTACTGAAAACTTTTAATAAAAAATTTAAGCTATACAGCTATTTTATACTAAAGTGACCCCAGAAAGCTCAAAAATATAATAAAAAGTGTACCTTAACTAATGAGAATAAGGAGAAATAAGCAACTATTTCTCATTTTACTATGTAATTTACACTCTTCATTATAAAAATATTTTTGATTACCATAAAAATTAAAATTCCAAAAAGACAAAAATAAACACAAACACAACAATAAAAGTTATGCAAAATATGAAGAAATATTAATATTTATTTGATATAGTTTATATAAGTATAAATGTGAATTTCTTTTGTTTTATTAGGAAATTAATAAAAATTAAGATATTTCATTCACTTTCAACTATAACTATTCATCTCAAACTTACCATGTATACATAAAATAACCAGTGCTATCTAATTAAATCAAAAAAGAGTTAAATTGAATCTAAAAATTAATTGATCAAAACTAAAAAGTAAAAATTAAAACCATAGAAGCAAGACAGCAAGTTTATTCCTCCCCATTCTTTCCCCTCTTCATTTTGGCCCCTTCTAGGAGGGCAGTTGCAATGAGCTCAAGCTGCTGCTTGATCTCTGAGGCCTTGTATTTATGCTTGGCTTCATTTTGAATTGCCTTGTTGAATAGGATGGAACAGGTTGTGGGCTTGGTAGGGGGCGCGGTTTGCCAAGTCACACAGCTTGGAGATGGTTTTCTCCTGCTTGTGCTGCAGGAGGGAGAAAAACTTATTGAATTTTGGGTGGAGCCCAAAGTTGGCCTTGAGTTGTTTGTAATAAGCCTCTAGCTCTGAGGTGGTCATGAGCTCACCATTCACTGCCGCCTGGTACACATTCCAGCTGGCCTTGGCACAGGCCTTGCCTCTGCGTGACAACCTTCCAAATCCACTGGGGCCCAAAGTACTCAAGGAAAGGCTTGAACTCCAAGTGCTTTACTATATAAGGATCCTTTGAGAGAACCTCAAACCCCTGCGCAGTGTGCTCTGGCTTTAAAAAAGCCAAGGCACTGAATTGTGCCAGCACAAATTTGCAGGTGTCTGAAGTACCCCTCTGGCTCAACCTACTTAGCTCAGCATGGGCCTACATATTTCAAGCAACTGCTTGGCAGTAGTGGAAGTGGCACCCCTGCACCTCCCTGCTGAACAGCTGCTTGAATACATTGAACTGAGCAGGCTCAAAGTCCATAACGCACATGGAAGGCCCAAGAGCTCTCAGCCTTACCTTTTTCTCCAAGTCCAGGGTGGCCTGGTCTTTGTCAGAGGCAGGAGGGTTGGCGCGGGTGTAGGGGGGTCTTCTTGGCATTTTTGTTGTCAGAAAGGAGGTAAAGTGCTTGGCAGAAGATAGTAAAAGCACGGGTGTAAATGGCCTTGGTGGCTCCAGGAAGAAGAAAGAACGCAAGTGGAATCACCCAGATGTCAATCTGGGCATGGATCATCCAGAGCTGCTTGAACATCTGGGGGCAAGTGGCAAAGATACCATCAACTAGCCAGGTTGAAGCCCTTTTTCAACTTCATCAGGTTCTTCTGAGTTGAGTAGCAGATTATGCGGTCTTTGGTGGCGGGCCCGTTGTCATGAAGGAGGAAGCGCTCCCCACTCAGAAGCTGCTTGAGCTTGTGGGTGAGTGTAAGCTCTGAGAGGATGTCCAAAGCCTTGGGGGGATTGGGAGCAATACACTTATTGCTTATGAACTTAATCAACTGCTCTTGAGTTGGCACCAAATTGATATTGTTGGGTTTGAGATGTTGGAGGGCCTTGATGGCCAGATCTGATGCGCAGAGGTGAGAGTATGTTGGGATTACCTGGACCAGGTACCATTTTAACATCTGGGTTATAAGATGATTGGGGGCTCACAAGAGTGCTCCCCTTTCTCTGCAGCTACTTGCTCCCAGCCCTCAGTGTTTAGCCAGCCCCTGCAAGACTTATCCTCACAGACAAAGTGCTTGCTCTTGGTTTGGCGCTTTTGATTGTTACAATGAAAAATGTAGTTATCAGCAACGTAGCCAGGGCCGCCCTTTACGGACATAATTGAGAAGTACCAGGAGAAGCGCTTGGGGACTTTAAGCTCTCTATTCACATTACAGATATTGTGGATGGCCAGTGAATCTCAAGCCACATGACCAGAAGCTTTGAACTTATTGGAGTACTCCTCAGTCTCATCCTGGAGATCAGATGAGGGAGGGGGGAAAGCCATCAGGAGGGGGAGGGGAAGGGCTCTTTGAGGCCTGCTTGGATGCCACCTTTTTCTTATCATAAGAAGAGATCGGCTCCTTGGCAGCCTTTGACTTCTTGGTATGTTGCTCCTTGGTGGGCTCGGAGTCAGCCTCTGAGTGGTAAAAGGAGTGGTCAGTAAGATCACCATCAGATTTATTGGGGGAGAAATTTTTGGGGGAAGGTGAAGAGGATGTGGAAGATGAGGATGGAGGGGGGAGTAGGAGGAGATGGAGTGGGAGGAGATGGGGTTGGAGACTTTGCCTTTGCAGGTTTCTTGGCACGCTTGGGAGTGGAGGCAGTTTCTTTGAAGCCCTTGGAGGCTTGGCGCTTGGGCTGTTCTTGTTTGATCTTGTCTAAAGAAAAGCTTAGTTTTGTAAATAAAACAGTGTGAAAGATATGAAACACAGAGGTAAAGCAAAGTAAAAGTTAAATGAAAATTATGCAAATAAAGTTTTATTTATCAATAAAAAACATAACAAAGTAAATAGAAGCAAAATAGAAACTCAAAATATAGATATAAAGGTTAAAACATAGAAAATAAGTGAATTTATGATGAAGCATCAAAGATGTTAGGCTCAGCATAACATCTTAGTGCTAAATCAATGTAAAAGTATAATTAAAAATCAAAAAATATATGAAAATTTTATGGAGAGTAGCAGAAAAAGTAGTAGATTATAATTGCAAAAAAATAAATAATTATTATGTGGATTTTTTTTCTTGGGAGTTGAAAAATCAAAACATAGTAAAGTGTCAAGTTTGGCACTGTCAATCAGCTGGGAAAAGCTGAATTCTCACTGTCAAGTATGCCAGAGTTGAGTAGAAAAATCAAATTTACTATGTTTTTACATATAAAACTTGCTTAAATTTAAAATGGGTTTGAAAGTTAACCCAAAAGCAAGGCAGTTTCATTTGCTCAAAAATAAAAAAATACAGCATAAGTTAAAAAATTAAATGAGTAGGAAGGTGTTTATTAGTGATTAAGGTATGCTGGGAGGAGCTGGGAGTGAATTATTTACCATAGTGTTGGTTAAAACGTTAAGAAGCTCTCTGTACTAATCCCCAAGTTAAAGTGTTGAGTGGATGAGTGTCGAGTGGCGCTCATAGTGTGTCACATATTAATTTAGCCTTAATTCTGAGCCTTTGATTAGTTAAATCCAAAACTGATCGGGTGGCAAGTGAATAGAGTCAAACAAAGAAGATGTTGAGTTTCAGTTTTTTATAAATTACATATGAAATCTCTTAATAAATTGGGCTTAATTTATGTGGCACCACTTAATCCACAAACCCAGGAATGACATAATGTAAAACAAGTGGGGTATTTAATTAATGTCTATACCACTAAATCCAGTATAGTGGTGCTTGGGAGTCTAATTGACAACTATGGACACTAATAATAAAAATATAATAGTAAATAACAAGTTTTATATAAGCGCATATGTATTTTATTAATAAAATTATAATTGGGCTTAAAAAGTTGTCAAAACCGCAGACTCAACCCGCCAGCAAGGTTCCAACCAAGCAGGTTTGTGACCCGCAATCTGATTATCCGGTCACTTGAAGCCAGACTAGGAAGTCAACTCAAATTACCAAATCCAACAACATTAACAGATGATGATCATCTACGGTGGATACCTTGTTTTGGCGCTTGAATCATTATCAGGATCAAGCCACCCCCTTCTTTCATCCAACTGTGTGATCACCAATCATGTTCCTGTTATCCAATGATTCACATGAACTATATAATCACTATCTCCCAATAAAGATTATTATCTATCTTCTAAATATTTTTCCCCATGTAACTCTTCTAAAACAGCACAGTTACAACATTAGTAGCACAGGTAGGCTCTCCATCCTACCTTATCTTGAAAAATTCTGCCTGTTTCCCGCACACGCCGCGGCCAAAAAATCCTTGACAGAATTATGTCTGGCCTCCTGCCCAACTGGACTCCGTACACTCCTGGTACCACAATACCTGATGTTTTGTCCTATACCAAAACACGGTGATCCCACTACCTGCCTTCAATGCCATGTCTGCACAAGGTTTCTTCCAAGCTCTGCCAGGAATGCCGCAACCAGCCGACAAAGCCACCATGCCCGCCTATGTAGCCCAAAGTCTAAGAAGTGCCGCCTTGGAACCTTTTGCCGGGGCCAACGACAACAACGCCGCCGCATGGATCCAGTCTGCCCAGAGCAAGCTAGCTCAGATGAAATGCCCACAGCAATTTGGATTGCAGAGATTTCCATTTGCCTGACCCATGACGCTGGCACATGGTGTGACAAGTGACATGAAGAGCACACTGACAAGAACTGGGATACCTTTAAGCAAGACTTCCTGGCAAGATTTGTGCTAAAGGACACAGTGCTTATGATCATTTGCCAAGTAAAGAACCTGACCCAGACAGGCACCGTAAAAGAACTCACCTGCACCTACAAGGAACTCTGCCTTTGTGCACCATTTGATATGGCCTTTGACACCCCAACCACACATCTCATGTACTACAACGCTCTCAAGCCGCACGTGATGAGACATGTAAACCTGGATCAGGTGACCAACCTGCAAAGCCTATACTGTGAAGCAGAAAAAGCGGAACAGACATCCAACGCTCTGCACAAGGCACAAACTGGGAAACAAGAAAGACCCAAGGATTCCCATCCAAGCAGGCGCTCCTCTTGACCACCTCCTGGAGGCAACGGGAGCAACGCCAACCACAAGCCCTCGGGTTCTAACAGACATGGAAATGGAAACAATGGTCAGTCAAACCGTACTCATTTCTGCGTCACCGCCACGCAGGGCAACCAAGATGAGGGAAAAGCCCGGGGAGAGCACTAAGCAAGCCAAGCTCTCCCAACAAAACTCCAGACTTGCCCAACAATGAATACCAACCTGAGGACGTGGACCAATGCCTAATGATCCAGGTGCCCTCAGAGGACCCAGTACTGTACACCATTGCCAGACATCACAATAAATTGATGTCCTATCCTTTCTGCTTTCACAGTTACACAGGATCAGCACTCTTGGACTCAGGCGCAGACTGAACCTTAGTCAACAGTAGCTTTTTGGATAAGTTCAAGCTGGCCACTAATCCTTTGCAGATTAAAAATGTGGTCCTGGCTGATGAACACCACATTGCTGTGACAAGGGAAACTGCCCCCTTCTCCGTCATGCTCGAGAACCTTCACTCCACCATCCAAGGTCCCGTCATTGACTTTCCTAAGTTTGACATTGTACCGGGACTAGACTGGTTACAAAAGAACAATCCTCACATAGACTGGGCAACCTCAGTGTTGACCATCAAACGTGAAGGTGTCAACCACCAAATCTACCCTGACTCCATGGACCAACTGCTCCGCGACCACGTCTTTGTGCGCATCACAGAGACCCAGGACAAGAAGAAAGATTTAAAGTCAATTGACTGGGACTCCTACCAGTACAAGATCATACACTTCAAAGACCACCAGGATACCTCCATGCCTCAGGGCTGCGACATTGTAGCTCGCCATCCAGAAATCTTTAAGGAAGTGTTATCTGGGCTGCCTCCTGAAAAGCATATTCAGCACTCTATCCAACTCAAGGGGGCTGTACCCAAGGCGCGCCCTATCTACAGGCTGACCCCAAATGAAGACAACACCTTATGCGCCTACCTCAAGGAGGCATTGGAAAAAGGACTTATCTGCCACTCACAATCTCCCTTTGGGGCCGCCGTATTCTTTGTGGCTAAGAAAGACGGTACCTTACGCCTGGTCACAGACTGCCGCGCCCTAAACAAAGTTACCATTAAGAATTGTTACCCTCTATCACTGATTAACAACCTCTTTGATGCCTTAGGAGGAGCCACTGTCTTCTCCAAGATTGATCTAACTGCAGACTACAATCAGATTTGTATCAAGGAGGAAGACATTCCCAAAACAGCCTTCTGCACTAAATACAGCTTCTACAAATGTATGGTGCTCAACTTTGGCATGATCAATGCCCCATCTACCTTTGTAACCTTCATGAACAAAGTGTTTGCACCCCACATAGGCAAACACACCCTAGTGTACCTAGTCAACATTATTGTCTACAGCCCCTTGGTGGAACAGCACCACAAAGATCTGGAAGCAGTCTTTGTGACCTTGGCACAACACAAACTGTTGGCCAAGCCTTTCAAGTGCCAGTTCTTCTGTGAGCAACTACCCTTCCTGGGGCATATAGTCTCAAAGGACGGCATCAAACCCGACAGTCAAAAGATACAAGCCATCTGCAAGATGCCATCACCCAAAGATAAGTCAGAACTCTGCATCTTCTTGGGAATGGTGGCCTATGTACGACGTTCCATACCTGACTGTGGCATTCTGACTGCCCCCTTATCCGCCATAACTGGCGCCAAGTCTAAGTTTGTGTGGACCCCCCCCCCCCAAATGTGACCTCTGTTTTAGATGCCTCAAAGAGAAGCTCACAACAGCTCTCATCCTAAAATACCCCAAACGTGACAGGGAATACCAGATGGAAACCGACGCCTCAGATGCATCCATTGGGAGAGTACTACAAATTAAAAATAGTGACTACAACTTCCTGCCCATAGCCTAGGAATGGTGGAAGTTGACAGATGACAAGTGTTGATATCCTATCCATGACAAGGAACTGCTGGATATTGTGCACTGCCTAGTCAAATGATGTTGCTACCTAGAACGCCAGGAAGAATTCACAGCATTAACCAATCACAAGTCACTCATCTATTTCAAGACTCAAGAAAATCTGTCACGCCACCAAGCGCGGTGGATGAAACTATTGGAGAGATTTAACATGCTCATCCAGTACAAGCCTGGGGCCAAGCTTGCCATGGCAGACGCCCTGTCCCGTCTGTATGTCTGTGCTTCAAGAGGAGAGAACGGGCTTGATCCAGACTGGTCTCTCCTGGTGTTACAAACAAAAGACAAAGGGTTCCCCCCTGGCACCACTGACATAACCAAAGAAACAGTCATCAAGAATGGGCATCTCTTTGCTGACGTATATGGGACTCTTCACAGAAATGTGACTGACGGCACGACCATTCCCTACATTTCCACCCATCAGTGAGTCAACACTATACTTTGCTATCACAGAGACCTTGGACATACCATGAGCAGAAACCTATATGAGTTCCTAAAACATAAAGCCTGGTGGCCAACCTTATACCACAATGTCCAGAAAGTTCTAGACCAATGTGAGGTGTGCAAAAAGTTTGCCAAAAGTGAAACCCTGCCAAAGTCAGTACTTCTCATCTGCACACAACTACCTTTCAAAGTATGGGCTCTTGACATTGTTGGCCCCATGCCAGGGAAACACAATGACAAGAAATACATCATCACCGCCATTGACTTCACAACAAGATGGCCAGTAGCCCAAGCAGTAAAGGCACACACTGGCAATGATGTTTGACAATTTATTGGCAAAGAAATAGTCAGCAAGTTCGGAAAGCCAGAACTCCTGATAACTGCGGGAGGCAAAGAGTTAACCTCCAAAAACACCAATGTATACCTCACCAAGAATGGGGTCAAACACACCGTAACAACATCATATCACCCACAGGCCAATGGACGAGTAGAGTGGCTTAATGATAGCCTCCTGCAAGCCTTAGCCAAACTCACCGCCAGGAGACCTGAAGACTGGTATAAGCAGCTACAGACTGCATTACTTGTGTGTCAAACCCGAGTGAACAGATCTACCAGAAAAAGCCCCTTTGAACTGGTATACAGCACAAAGCCAAATATTATTCAAGCCTTGACAGGACCCAAACTGGAAATTCCAAGTGAAGTCCCCCCTTGCTCAGACCCTCAAGTAATGGAGGCTAATCACGAGCAAACAGCCAAAGAAAATGAACATCTGCAAAAGATGTTTGTCCTCATCCGCAATAGACATGAAGTTGAGGACAAAGTATGGGTCATGAATGTTGACAAGAGCAAGTTACAACCTGAAAAATTGGGGCCAGCAATCATTCTAAAGGTAAACGACAATAACACTTACCTCGTGCAAGGGCTTAGCAAACATAAACAAGACAAAACCCTACACCATGATTGCCTACAACCCTGCAAAGCAAGACAGAAACAATGAGAGACTGCCCTACCAGCTACAGAACAACAACTAGTTCAATACAGCGCCCAGGCTCCTGACGACCTCTCTGACAACCTGCCCCCAGAGGAGGCTGACCTTCAGTTGGGGGGGGGTGTCAAAACCACAGGCTCAACCCGCCAGCAAGGTTCCAACCAAGCGGGTTTGTGACCCGCAATCTGATTATCCAGTCACTCGAAGCCAGACTAGGAAGTCAACTCGAATTACCAAATCCAACAACATGAACAAATGATGATCCTCTACGGTGGATACCTCGTTTTGGTGCTTGACTCATTATCAGGATCAAGCCACCCTCTTCTTTCATCCAACTGTGTAATCACCAATCATGTTCTTGTTATCCATTGATTCACATGAACTATATAATCACTATCTCCCAATAAAGATTATTATCTATCTTCTAAATATTTTCCCCATGTAACTCTGCTAAAACAGCACAGTTACGACAAAGTGTTGAACTGGTCACTTTTTGTTTTAGAGTGTCAAACACAGGTTTTTTCATTTCTATTAGTAAATTCACTTATAAATTGCCCCTTAAATCAGTATTTTAGCTAACCAAATTATTAAACAGAGCCAAGTTCGAGTAAATTTAACCTTGGTTTTTGGTTTCAAACCCCTAAATTACTAGTAAAACTTAGCTTAAAATCAGTTAAGCCAAAAATACTAATAGATTCACATATGCGGCACTCGACTCCCTGATACTCGCACTTACCACAGTTGCTGGTGGCAGTGCTTTGGCCTAGCCACACTCGAAAAAATGATGTCCATGACAAAATCTTGCCCCAACCTTATCGGAATCAGAGCCTTACTTTTGCCACTGGTGGAGGATCTATTTGGATCCTGTCATAAGCATAAATGGGTTGAATGAGTCATATTGGACTTTACTTTTGAAGGGAGATGAATATATAATTTCAGACTAAAAATTGTTAATTTTTAAATACACATAAATTATATTTATTTACTGGTTATTATGATTGCCATACCCCCTGGTCTCATCCTTGAATTCCATACTGGATACCAAGCGAGTGGCACTAAATTCTGGAGGAAAGAAGGCCTTCCTAGTCAGATCCCTTCTGGAAAAATTGGATCTCTCAAGCTAGGGGAATCCACAGTTCTGGAAAGGATCCAACTTAGCCACCCAAGTTAGGACACAAGTTGGAGTCTGCCTAGATTTTGTCCCCCACACCCTACCTACATATGCTTATCAAACCTTGATTCTGCGGATTGCTGGCTTTTGGCATGGTAGCAGCGTATCGGCTTGGATGCTGCAGAGGGATCCACCGAAGCAACGTTCTAAAAGCTGAAAATATTTTTGCTGGCGGATGGCTGCCCTGCTCAGGAACGGTAGTCAATTGGGGTTATCCTTGCGCTGCAGGGCTCGAGTTTTAATACCAACTCAGCTTGAAACCGTCCCTCTAAAATATCGGAGGGTTGGAGGCGAAGGATTGGCTTTGGGGTGGAAAGAAACAGCTTGAGGGCGAATTGATACCGAGTCTGAAAATACGATCCAACCAGGTTGGCTCGAAATCCAAAATTCCAGATTTAAAAAGAAGTTTATTTTATTGGCCCCAAGGCTAAGGGTGGCTTAGCCAAGATTGTATGCTCAGGGAAGGCTGCCAATCAAGTATCAGAATCACTGCTCGAGCCAATTTCAACGAGCGGATGATATCATACATCCCTTTCAGAACCAATCAGAGAGCAAGCTACATTTTAACTCTTTTCGTAATAAAAAACTATTCTTATTGTTTTGGCATGGATGATGAATCACCTTGAGGAAGGCTGCCAGTGACCAAAGAAAAGTTTAGGGAGTCTCCACTATCTAGAGAGCAGCAGCGTCTAAGCATACAGAATAACCTAAAGCTACCTAGCCCTTATCAAACATCAGCACATTATGTCCAACTCCAACGACTGCTTCAGATCTCATTTAAAAGAGTCTGTCACGACTCCTATTAAAAGAGGGCGCAAGAGAAACAAGCTGCTTAATAACTACGCTCAAACTCCCCCCGTCGAAAGCGGCGTAGAATACGATAGTCCTATTGTTGATATTATGGTGCTTGATAACGAGAGCAGCCCAGATAGAAAAACAAGCAGCTCTCGCTCCAAACCCTCCCAAAAAACTGAAGGTAATAAATAGATAATCTTGCGCCATTTTAATACTTTTTAGACAAGCGCTCATTCGAGAAAAGTAATAGCTGCAACGAGAGTGACTTTGATTCTAAGGCTGAGTTATCAGTTGGAGGTCCTGAAGATTTCAGAAATTTAAGCGATGACTCACCAGTTGCTTCTCCCGTAAAAAGAGAATTTCAAGAAGAAACCCCGAGTGGTAAATTTGCACCCTTTTCCGAGAAAAAGCGTACCAGTCTTCTTAGAAGAGTATTGCGATTAAGTAAGTAGTTATCCTCTGAATCAGATTTCTGACCGTTTAGGCGCCGAAGAGTTCATCAGAATTCACGTTTACCTTAAGAAAATCCCTGTGGTTAACCTGATGTCGCTATTTGATATTGATATAGTAAGGAAAGGCTCGCTCATTTTTTAATTCAGACTTTAGCCTGAAGCTTTTTTCACTTACAAAGAAGCTGATCTCGTTCCTATCCTTCGAGCTATCATCCACCAGTCTACCAGAACCAGGCCTAAGCTTTTGCAATACAATACTATTGGTGACTGTGTCAGCTTAATAAAAAGGGCCAAGAAAATCATTGTTCTAACCGGGGCGGGAGTAAAGCTTTCCAAGTCACTTTGGTTAACCCTCATATTAGGTTTCTGTCTCTTGTGGTATTCCAGATTTCCGCTCAGAAAATGGCATTTATTCTCGACTTGAAGAGTTTAAGCTGAGTGATCCCCAACAGATGTTCTGCTTGGATCATTTTCGACACGACCCCAAGTGTTTCTATTCATTCGCTAAGGTATAAGCATTCGTTACACTAATATCAATACAGCCGTAGGAAATCTATCCTTCAAACTTCAAGCCTTCTCCTTCGCATAAATTCATCAAGCTCCTTGAAGATCGCGGCAAATTACTGCGCAATTATACTCAGAACATTGATACGCTCGAACAAGCAGCTGGCATCAAAAGAGTGATTCAATGCCATGGTATGTTATTATTGAAGGCCATTACTGACTTTATAGGTTCCTTTGCGACTGCGTCTTGTATTCGGTGTCGATACACCTTCCCGGGAGACTACATTGAAGATAACATCATTAATCAGGTTTGATCTGTATTGTTGGCCTTTCTAATTCCATTTCAAGACTGTGCCAAGTTGCCCGCTTTGTGAAGACGGTATCTGTGATCAAGTTGACGAGGGATCTCCTGGCGTCATTAAACCCGATATCGTGTTCTTTGGCGAGGGGCTTCCTGAGGAATACGGTGCACGTCTCAAGGAAGACCACAGCGACGCAGATCTTCTCATTGTTATGGGGACAAGCCTTAAGGTTCGGCCCGTCTCCGAGATTGCCACAATACTTCCTCCTCATGTCCCTTCAATTCTTATCAACCGCACTCCCAACACTTCAATTGATTTTGACATCCAATTGCTTGGCTTCAGTGACGTAATTGTTACCGAACTTTGTGCTAGACTAGGCTGGGATCTCTCTTCGTTTGCTGAGAATTCTAGTTCCCCAGACAAGCGTGAATGGGATTCGCTTTGTAAGCCTCCCCACTGGCACATTTTCAATGGGGCGCAGACCGAGGAATTGTTGGCCGAAGGGCTTAGCTTTACTCCGGACTGCTCGTCAAGCAGCAGCTCTGAAGGAGAACTCGTGGGTTGCCTACTTCTCGAGCGCAAGTCACATTCCTTCACCCCCCTCCTCCCTACACCACCGCTTGCCTCTGGCCTTGCCACTCGCGAGAGCTCGCCCCGTGACGAATCCAGCAGTCTGTCGGTAGTAGACCACCCTCCACCAACGAGGACACCTCAAGCAAAGCGGAAAAGGCTTTCTGTCCCTCCTCCTCATCCCGCTGCTTCCCCTTTGACTACGCCTCGAACCAAATTTCGTCGTAAGCATCCAAGTTATTCATCCGAAGATATCAATGTCGAAGACTCCCCAGTGTATTCCAAAAACGCCCCCTAATCTTTGGTCAATGGACTGGTACCAGAAGCCTTAAACTTCAGCCTGTTGACTCTGTTCACCTTAGGTGCACTTCTTACACAGTGCACCATTTAATTGTGCTATACTTCGCTCATTGCAGTCTATTAAACTTCACGACTGCTTTTTCATGCCTGTGGCTATGCTTGGGCATCAACTTAGCCATCTGCTCTTCCCTAATAATATTCTCATTTTGCATCCTCACTTTAAGTTTATTAATAAAGGCTAATTATACATGACTTCGTTAAACTTTAATCCACTTCCAAGAATGTTTTCTCAATACTGATTGTTGCTCTAGCCATCAGATTTCATCATTACTGTACTTTTCAGAGCTGTTGATAAACCGCCTGCATCTCCAACCTATTGTGATAAATCACTTATCCACGCAAAAGCATACATCCAAACCATTGCCCCAAAGCAGGACCACCCTATCCACAACGGCTGACATCCATCCCATCGCTTTAAAGTCCACTCGGCTAGCATACCAAGCCATCTACGACCCATCCAAATAGGTAAACAGTTTGCCTAAACCCTTCTTCCATAACATTAAAGTGTAGTATACTATGCATATTGCACAATATCCACCTGATTCAGATAATTGCACTGCTCCAAAAATAACAATAACAACTTTAAAACATCAAAGTTAAGCTTAAACCATTACCAATCACATGCCTAGAAGATACAGCCAACCATAAGCATCCCTACATTTGACTTGATTCACTTAAAGAACCAATCATGTTCCCAAATAATTTAAGCATTATACTTGACCATGATAGGTATAGGCTTTCAAAATAAACTCACTCTTCTCTCCCTCTTCCAAGCCCCATTATGGTGCCCCTGCTCCAAAGCAGCCACCATATGGTGTCCTGGATCTTTTCCTGGGCCTGGCTGGGTTGAGGTGCCATTCTTCAAGTGACAGTATTCTACTTTCAAGGCCTTGTGCTTAGCTTGGGGCCCAGAAATCTCTTCCAACATTCTCTACTGGCATCCAAGCATTTGCTCTATGAAGCTTCACATCTTCCTGAGTCAGTTCTTCTGAGAGAGAGTGTGGCTCTTGAAACAGAGTCTCAAATTTCTTGCACAAGGAGCCCTTTTCTCTGGAAGTCAGGGGGAGCCCTCAGACATTCTGGCCTACTCTTTATCAAGAGTTTGACTCCATATGAACCTTTCACACTATTCCTGTACAATGACTCTTGCCCAACATTGGGATAGAAGACATGAGAGAAGAAATCCATGCTCTTAATACTATAAACTGGATAGGGGTCATACAAGACTTTATTAACAGAAGAAAGATCCCCTTAGAAACCTTTTAGAAATGCAGCTATTCACAGAATTTTTGGGGTCAAGCACTACTTTGATAGCCATCAAATCCAGCTCCACTTTCTTGGGGGTAGATCTTCAAGTTTAAAGCCCAAGGACGGGTTTAAACTTAATATCTACTAGCCAGAAACTGCTGCTGGGCCCTGTTTAGCCATCTGGTCTTATAAAACATCCCCTTGTCTTAGGCTAAACCCCCTTAAGGCTGGTTTTCTCAAAGGCTTACACTATCTGCGCTATCACTTCCCTATAATAAAATAAGCTTTCAAACTTACTGCAACTAACCCCATTGCATTTTAATGCTCTTCCTGAATATATTTCATTAAGCTTTTAGTCATTTAACCAATAAAAATTGTCAGTAAGATAAGCTTCAAACTTAATCAATCCCATCAACATTCTCCAGTCCTCAACATTTAAAGTGCCTTGCTACTCTTCAAGCTATGGTAAAGCCACATAGACAGCAAATGTTTCACCAAGTGCACCATCAATTTTTTTCTCCTCAAGTTTCAAACAATTTACCCTTTTGCTTTAACGTTTAGCTGTCTTCATACTTTCCTGTTTTCCTTAGGAAGTTAATAGCTGCTTTGTTTTTCTGTGTCTGTTTCAATGGGTAGCCCTCAGTTTCACTTAGGGTTCAAACAGTTAGCCATTAGTTTTCCCGTTGTTCTTGGCCTTTTGCTTCTCTGGCAACCCATCCCCAGAGAAACCTTGGAGTGTCCATGCCAGCATTTTCCTAAGCCACTTTGCTCTGTTCCTTCTTTTCTAAGCCACTTTGGAGAATGTTGAAGCATTTCCCTGAACTGTTCCAAACTTCTTCTCATAGTATAGCATCTCATATAACTATAAAACAACTTCTGAAGCCTTTACAGATGGATTTTATCTAGTCTTACTTATGGTAGTCCTCATCAGTAAACACCTCAGGCTTAGAAAATACATCTTCAAAAGTGAGTTATAACTAGAATGGGCCCCATCAGTGGCCTACACCTTAGGCCATCAGTAAAAGACACTCCTCATGTCTTGCCACTGTTTTTACTCACTCAAGTTTTTAGTTTGAGCTTTCAGTCGCAAAGTAACCAACTTTACTTTCCAGAAACCTCCAAATCACCAAGTTGTGTAGCTGTTTCTCTGGAAAGCCACCTGAATGATGGTTTTGGGCCACACATGCTTGCACAGTAGCAGCTAGACCTCATTGAAGCTACCCATAAGTCATAGACAGAGAAGCTCACTCTTCCAGGGCAAAGTAACCCAACTGTATTATCACCCCAGTTGGTATCAGGATTTCAATGCTATCTAAGCACATTCATCCCTGGGCAAAACTAAGCTTTATTTCACCCATCTGTTCTAAGGATGCCTATATCTCTTGGTATAATTATCTCAGGGTACACAACTTCTTTATCCTTCCTAAGCACTAGCAAGGGGCACCTTACTAACATCCTAAGGCAAAAGCCAAACCTCAACCACCTTGGTTGAGTGAAACCCCAGCCACTTTAGTTGGGCAAAGAAACATTTACCTCTCCCAGAAAAATTTCTCTAATTGGATAACATATGCCCACACCTCTACAACAGCTCCACATGTGGATCATTACATGGAGTTTGTTACATTACTACAAACCTTATACTGTTGATGCTTTCTAATAGAGACTACTTGCAACTTCAACACTAGCGATGAGGAGCAAATTTTGGGGAAGCTTAGAAGATAGATTTAGAGGAGAAGAGAATGATTTATTGGATAATATTATAGAATTATATATTGTTCTTGGTGTGACAGGGATTCAAGTTGGATCAAATATTGGAGGTCATGTGTGAATAGATTAGCATAGCTGGATGTCAAAGATGCAGTCCCTGACTACCTTGGTCATTTCAGTTATATGAAGCACCAAACAGAAGGACCAGCAATATACCACACAGTTTTGACTAAGAAAGAACATAAAAGCCTTGCCCAAGAGGGGGATCAAACCCAAGACTATAAGGAGGCAACCAATGTTAGTTTCAAAAACAATTCTGAACTTACTATAGTAATTTATGACCCAGCTATTTGATCAGTTTTTGCCTCTGCCTTTTGAAATGATAAGTAGATCATAAAGTCATTCTCTTATATGCTCTACAGGTGATTGGCTGGAATCTTGGTTATATCCAAACTTTAAACCAGTTATTCAACTTCACAAGCAACAGCCATATTCTTCTTGTCTTGGTTTAAGCGGTGACATTCACAATCTGTTTAAAACATTGTATCCTCTATCATGATCATGTTTTCTCTTCTCTAGACTGTTTCCAGAATTGATTGGCCACCAACTCTAGGTGCATCTGTTCCAGATCCTCTTCACTTTCATACATGGTATGAAACCCAATTTTTATTCCTCTCTTTTTCAGAAGCCTCTTTAATAATTGATAACCAGTATAGCAGTTTTCAAACCTGTTGAGATAAACATATATTGGTCAGTTTAGATCACATAGATTCAGTCAAAAAACAAATCTCAACTGGAACAAGTTGAAGGTCAATTTATTAAATAAAGCTTCCATTTATCTATAGCCATAAAAAAAAACTGTCAGGGAACCAATCCTGATCTACCGGCTTGCTAGCGTTTGGAAACTGGCAGGTTGCAGACTGGGTGGGCAGGGCCCACCAAAGGATTGGTGCTAACTTAATGGGGTAGGACATTGACTTGCCCACCCATGACCACAGACCAGCGGCAGGGACAATAGTATCTATTACTCCTGTGAGGGTAATATATACAATCCCAAAAAGCTTATTGGTATGGTCCAGTGGGAGCTCAGTGGCAGAGGCAGGCATTGGTTTGGGGGTGACAGGTGGTTCCATGTCTAATTGGTAGGAAGGAAGGAAGTTGTATTTATCTCTGAACAGGTAGGGTTTGGTAACATACCAAGGGCCCTTTTGGTTGTATCTGGTTAACTATGTAGTTCTGGCCAAGGGATCCTGGGCTAGTATGTTGTCAGCGGTATAGTCCTTGTACTCAGGCTTTAAGAGGGACTCTGTGAAATAGACAGGACTAAAGGGAACACCTGGCAGGCTGTCAGGAGGGTCAGATGATCTTTGAGTTAACTGGCAGATGACAAGAATGAAAGTATGGTAATAATTGGGGAAACTAATATCTAATAACCTTTATTTAAGAATGACAATGGGGATTGATCTTGGCCTGGTAGGTATTTATACCACACTACCAGGCTTAATTTCCTGGTTAGGTTTTCTGAGCTCAGGCAGTTTGGCATTAGGGGTCTTAGATGGCAGTGTGGCGCTTGGCACTGGTGGTTTGCCACTGGCTGCTTTGGGATGAGAAGACTTTGAATCCTTCTGTTTGTCAATTTGGGTATTGGGTGCCTCTTCAGGTTCAGTAACTCTTCCTGGGCTTTAGGGGAGTTTGTAATAACTTTCATTGGGAAACTCCCACATTTCGCCAACGCAAACTGCCAGTGTCAGGTATTGGCACCTTGGGGAAATTCCCAACATCTTGCACTGGCGGTTTGCTTACAGAATCCTGCGTGACAGTTAAAGGTTTGGGTCCTGGAGGGTTGGAAACAACTTTATAAATCGGTAGTGGGTTATTGGGCTCCAAGCCTATGGGTCTGGTGGTCTTCAAAGGGTTTTGTCCAGGGTTTGACTCTGGTTCCGTATTTTGGGATTCAGGAGCATCCAAATTGTCATTCCTGACAAAAACAGTAAATAATACAACAAAAATAAAGTCAAATACTGAATTCCAAAAATGAGATAGCAATCACATGAGAATTAAATTTAAAGCGCACATAATCCAGTCACTTTCTGAAGCATTCTACATCAAATTTGATAATGAGTGTGTGGAAAATATGATACAAACAGAGAACATATGAGGTTCAGTCAAAAAAGTGATGAGCTCAAACACAAAACAACTCATTTTTTTTGAAAATATTGATTATTTTTTGGACTCAAATTGGAAATAGTGGGTTTCAGGAGTGAAAACACCAAAATCTATTCAGGGAACTACAGCCTTATTTTTAATGTATGTGCTTCTAAATTTGGCCATTTATGTCCAAGAGAATGTCTCAAATAGGAGCACGCATTTAAATAAAATTAGTTTTCTAGAAATACTTTGCTTTTCTGTTTTTAATAGAATTTTTGTTGCTTTTTGTTGGTATGAGCTTTTCAAGTGAAGATAACTTTGATGTTGTTGAGGAGCAGTACCAGGAGCTACTCCAAGCTCAGGCTTCTGAGCTAAGGAGCACAACCACCATGTTTCCTGTGTACACCCAATTTAATGCAAGTTGTGAGGAGGCTGAGCTGTATGTGTCACCAGGCTCATCCATGGGTGGCTTTTCCAATAGCCAATATGGTGCTCCCCAAGACCAGGCCCAACCTGCGCCTGTTCCACATTCCAGAGACTGTGCAACTGTGGCCCCCTCCAACCCAATCCAACCATTGTGTTGCAACTGAACCAATGAGGATTCAGTATTTGAGTTTGGGGAAGACAACAGTCCATTAGAAAGGACAAGAATGAATAGAATGAGGTATTGTTTATTATAGAATACTGTGATTAATATACTATATGGGGAAGGCCAAAAGGCCACAAGGGGGTGGCATAGTGGTGTGTTCCATGTAAGGTTTGAAGCTGAGGAATAACTTGTGTAGGGATGAGCAGGTCAAATTAGCAGCGCTCCTAATTAGGAGGAAGTGCCCGCCATTTGAAATTGCCATCAGATTGGTCCATGTTGTTAGACACGTCAAGGGGCGACTCATTGAGCGCCCCCTGTGTATTGTAAGATAAATTATCAGGCAAGTATGGAAAACTTGGTTGCAACACCCCCCTTTGCCCCCTGCTTGTTGTCAGACACCAGGATTGGAGTCTGCGGACAATCTGGGAAGGTCTGCACAAACAACCTTTGTGTCAGGAATGGCGCAGCAGGGGTGCAAGAAATCATGGTGGAGCTTCTTGGTATTCCCTTGGGCATCTTTGAGTTGATAGGTGTGATTGTCAAAGACCACAGCTATTTTGAAGGGCCCTAGGTGGTTGGGTTCTAATTTGGCTGAATTGGGGTTGAGGGTGTAGACGGGGTCACCTACAGCATATCTTGCCTCAAGGTGCTTTGTCCCTCCTTTAATTTGTTTGTGTTTGATTTCTTTGGCCTTGGAACGCCATTGGTTCAGGGATGGATTTGTCAACAGGGGAGGTTTCCTGGGAACTGTGGACCATAACTTCCCTTGTTCAACCCCTGTCAAGCTTTTGGGTGTCCCAAAGGCCAGGGCGCTGGGGCCAAACCCAGTGTCTCTGTTAATCCTTGCTTGTAAAATAAGTAGAGCGGTAGGCAGGTGTTCAGTCCGTGCAGTATTGTGATGTTCCTGTGAGAGCTTGGCAATTGATTGAATCAGTGAGCCATTTAAATTGCTCTACACGTCCATTGGCTTGTGGATGGTATGGGGTTGTGACTATCCGTTGGAGTGCATTATTGGCGCAGTACACCTTCATGACATGCCCAAAAAGTTTGGGGCCACCATCTGTGATGAGGCGTTTGGGCCACCCAAAGCAGGCCACAATTTCCTTGCCAATGAAGCAGGTGATGGTGGTGGCGGTGTGGCTCGTTGTCACCCAGGCCACTGGCCAATGGGTAAAGTAGTCAATGGCAGTTATGATTTACTTCTTTCCCAGTCTATCTTTGGGGAGGGGCCCCACAATGTCAAGGGCCCACTGTTTGAAGGGTTCCATTGCTTTGATGGGCAGGACAGACTTTGGGGGTGCAGGTTTAGACGTATTCTTTTCACACAGCATACATGTTTTGAGGAGATCCAGGATGTCTTGATGCATACACCGCCACCAAACCTTCTGGTTCATGATCTTGAAGAGGTTATGTCCTCTGATGTGACCCAGGGTTTGGTGGTAATGCAGTATGGTGTCACCTCATTGTGTGATGGGGATGTAAGGCGTCTTTTTACCTGTCTCTGCCTGGCAGCAGACGTTGTCAGCATTGGTGGTGAACCAAATTTTGTTGTCCTTTAACTTAGATACAGTTACCAAATTGAGGCCTTTGTAATGGGTTGCTTCAGGACGGAGGTAAAACATTTGACAATCTGTATCCAAGCCATTGTCCCTGGTGACGGACTCTACATAGAGCCTTTAGAGGGCATCATCTGTGACAAGTTCCTTCCCAGGCTTGTACTTGATGCACAACTGATAGGGGGATAGGCGTTTGACCCAGCCTGCCTGGTGTCACGTTAATGTGTCTGTGAATTGAAGTACTAAAGCAACTTGTGATCTGTCAGGACGCGGGGTGGAAAGGTTGTCCCTTCCAGGTAACAGCACCACTTCTTGACACAGTGCACAATTGCTGCTATTTCTTTATCATGAATGGGGTAACATTGTTCCAAGTTGGTAAGCTTCCTGGACTCATATGCTACGGGGAGGAAGACACCATTGTCAGTTTCTACCTGTAGCACACCCCCTATGTCCCTGTCAGAGGCGTCAGTTTCAAGTTTGTACTGGCGGTTTTGGTTGGGGAGCTGCAGTACAGGTGCTGTTGTAAGTCTCTGCTTCAGCACCTTGAAGGCTTGATCTCTGGCAGAGGTCCAGTGGAAGCGCTGCTTAGTGTTTAGGAGTTCAATGAGAGGTACAATTAGTTCCCTGCAATTGGAAATGAGCTTGTGCATGTAGGCAACCATGCCTAAGAAGGTAAACACCTGGTCCACATCAGTGGGAGGCAGCATGCTGGTGATTGCCTTGATTTTGGCAGGGTCAGGCTTTATCCCTTGGGCAGAGATGGTGTGCCAAGGAACAACAACTCCAACTTGAGGAACTCAAATTTAGAGGGTTTTGCTTTTAGCTGATTTTTCCAAAGGGTGTCAAGGACAGCACGGAGGTGTTGGAGGTGCGTGGTTTGATCTTGACTGAAGACAATAATGTTGTCAAGGTACACAACCACACATTTTCTAATCAGTTCCTCAAATGCTTTTTTCATCAGCATGGCAAAGGTGGAAGGAGCGTTGGTCATTCCAAAGTTCATGACTCAACACTCAAACAACCTGTAGCGTGTGCAGAAGGCAGTTTTTGCCTCATCCCCTGGTGCAATGTGGACCTGGTTGTACCCTGCGGTGAGATCAATCTTGCTAAAGACCTTCACACCCGCGAGTGTGTCAAACAGGTTGTCAATCAACAGCAGGGGGTACTTATTCTTAACAGTCACCTCATTTAGGGCGCGGTAGTCTGTGACCAGGTAAAGGGATCCATCCTTCTTGGCTACAAAGAAGACAGCTGCCCTGTATGGAGAGAGCGAGAGGCAAATGAAGCCCTTGTCAAGAGCGTTCACAAGGTGCTGGCAGAGGGTCTCATCTTCCTTTGGTGTAAGACAATACAAGGGGTGTGCCTTAAGTAGCAACCCTTGAAGTTGTACAGTGTGCTAGATCTCTTGAGGGGGAGGTAGTTGGTCCAGTGTTTTGCTGAAGACGTCCTTGTACTCCTTGAGGAATGTAGAAAGCACTGGTGGGGGTGAAGTTGTCAAGGGAGGATCCACAGGTGGTTCTGCGCGGATAGCTTTGACTGAATATTGGTTGAAGTCTAGTTTCCCCCCTTGAAGTTGTATGAGCCTGTCTCTGTTATTATAACAAACACAGTATTTTGGAGTAGCTTGCTCATTTTGACAGAGTAGATCTGGAAGCCCACCCCATTTCTATTGAGGGTGATGACAGAGGTATTCCAGTCAATGTAGGGACAGTTGTGCCAAAGCCAGTTGAGGCCAGCAATTACGTTGTGGCTGAGTCCTGCTATGATTGGCCCAGAGAGCTTAACCTAGACGTTCCCCATTCTCACAGAGAAGGGTACTGTCTCATGGGTAATTGCAACTCTACGGGAGTCAGCTACTTGTACTGCCTTGAACCTGCTAGGCCCTTGGTCCAATTGTTGGGAGTCAACAAACGCCTGGTTCACCATAGTGTGGTTGGCCCCGGTATCTACCAATAGTTTATGGGTATTCCCAAAAAAATGGAAGGGATAGGCTAAGCAGGTGGCTTTATTTGAAGAGTGGCTTGCTTGAAGTACAGGGTTGTCACTATGGACCTGGAAGACGTCAAGGGTTTCAACATTGTGTACACTGTAGTCGTAGGGGTTCTTTGCGAGGAGGGATTGGGAGTGCGGGTCAAGTGGGGTTGTAGAACCTCTTGTAGCCACAATCCCCAAGATTTTCCTGGGTCCTCAATTTGGGCTAGCTGGAGCTCCCCCTTGCAGGGGCGCTGTCGTAAATTGTGCTATTAATGCTATTTTGATCTGGCCTTCAAATATTGATAGTTGCAAAGATTTGGCTGGTTTCACCTTTGAGTTTGGAAATTCCTTGCCTTCTGCAAATGGGTCTGGTTCAATATCCACCCATTCCGGATTATTGTACCTTTCTGTGGTTGATCCTGGTATGACCTCATCCCAGCATGACCCCCTCAGCCACTCTATCTTCCTATTGAGTGATCACTGCCTCTTGTCAACTATTTAAAGTAGAATCATTACTCCCAATAAAGACAAGTTTATCCACATTTGTGTTGGCTTTTATAATCTTCAAGCTTTTCCTGTCCTTTCTGCTAAAAGGATTTTTACATCTTGTTTTCCAGGAAATTAAGGTATGCGCCCTTAATTTTGCCCTGAAGGCTAACCCCAGGCTAGCGTCAAACCTCAAATCTTTTGTAATAAAGATTTCCCACTGTGTCCTCCAGGATGTCGTCCCCTGGAGCCAAACACAACAAAATGGTGCTCACTACAGGGGCTGAAGCCCCTTAGTTACCCCATTCCCATGCGCATTCTCTGGTCCCTCTCCCTTTGTTTCCAAAGTACCAGATCAACCTAAAGTTTCTAGTCCCCCTCTAGAAGAAGACATCACCAATGCTCCTGCAAATCTTATGGTATTGGCTCTGTCTCCTGGTCCCTTGTGGGCCCCCTTCCTGATTTCTCTCTCAACCATGAGCAAACCTGTGCTGCCGCCTGCTCCCTTCTTCACTTTGGTACAGTAGCCATGCACTCTATCCCTGGCCTCTGTCCTGGGTATGCCTCCAAAGACCTGTACTCCTTCCTTTTGTACTTTGGTCTCCCTCCCGCGTTGATGGAATCCATGGAATCCATGGATAATATTGGCATATTGGTCAACCAGTTCATCCAACCTGCCCTAGTTCACCATCAACTTGCCTTGGGATCCCAAAATCAACTGTTAGATGCTGTAGCCTCCGCCGTCTCAAATAACCCCGCTCAAAATATGGCCTACCAAGAATGGCCACACAGTCTCTTTGCTTGTATTTCTGATAACCAGCGCAACTTGTTGGTGTCACAGAAGTATTTAACTGCCTCCCTGAACTCCCTTTGTTCCTTTCTCCCTGGATACATAAAGGATCAACTATGCAAATTGGATGAACATCAGACAGGCTGGTGGGTGCAAATTGAGGCTTTTCTGCTAAACCATTGGCAGGATTTTGAGACTCTGGTTAGTGAACTCAATCAATTCAGAGAGCATGTCAACTCGCAACTCAAATTGATAGAAGCTCATGTCAATACTTGGGGCCGCCACCTGCAGCATCAATACAGTCTAGATAAGGCTGCACTAGGCAACACTCTATACCAGGTGCAAAATTATGTGGATGACAGGGTAGCCTCTATTGAGGTGACTCCTCCCGCTCCTCCTGTCAAGACCCCATCTGATTTCAAAACCAAAGTATGGGAGGTCATTGCCAAGCTCAAGGCTACCACTCAACGCCAAGCTTCTGTGAAGAACCCCCCTCCAGTTGAAACTATGCCTGACCCTTGTATTGCCTCCCTCACTGATCAGGTGGCTACCTTACAAGGTGAAATTGAGTACTTAAGACAGCACCTCTCTAATTCTGAAGATTTGTCATCTGAATCTGAAGATGAAGAGGAAGGTGAAGTCATTAATACTCATGATCATGACAATCATGGTTGTTGCCCTGGTCTAGAAGATCAACCCTGGGTCTACTATGTGCGTGCTCTAGATCAACTTGCCAAAGTGACAAATGATGTAGCTGATAGGCAAGACACATTGGAAAGAGAGGTCCAAAACCTCTCCTGCTTTACAGAGACTCTAAATAGCCAACTCACCCCTTTGGTTGCTCAGACTACCTCCCTGGCTACCCGTGTCAATGGGATTGCTGGCACCTTGGCAGTACAACAAATCAAGATTGATGAATTTGGGACTGCTGCTGCCACTGCCTGAGACATTAGTGGGCAAAACAGCTCTACCTTGGACACTTTAGAGGAAAGCCTTTGACTCCTCTGGGCTAGACAAACTGCTGCTGAATCCAAGTTTGAGGGCAACCCTCATATTAATGTCCTCAACCCTGGTGAAAACAGCCAGTCCTTGTCCTCCTCTATTGACCCAAACTATAAGCTGACCTTTAAACAGATATTTGATCCCAAAACTGTGAGAGAGGGGGGCTAAACTAACTAAGTTTGGCTCCCATCCTGGTGAAACAAGTCATCAGGATGCCATCCAGTGAAGAACTGGGATGGCCGCTCAGAGGGGGGACCACAGGGAGGACACCGGGACAACTGAGGGAAGTAGGAGTTCAAACCCATCAGTATCAGGCCTGTGAGCAACCAAGGGGTGCAGGTGGGAGCAGGGGAGGACACCTTGGAGGGACCAAGAGGTACTGAGGGGCTCAGGACCACACTGGGGAGGGGGGGCATGAGAGGCACGGCTTCTTCTGAAACAGGTGAAGTATGATCCACTGTGTCCAAATCCAAGTCATCACACGTCAGGCTCTTGAACACAGCCTCTCCTGAAAAGAGAAGGCCACTGGGGAGGTCCTAGAGACTAGAAGGGTCTCTACCTACAAGCCTGGCAGACAAAGAGATTTTCCCCCACAGATCAGGGGAGGTGGACCACAGAAGTAGCAAGAACAGAGCCAGGAAAAAACCACAAATTTAAGCGCTGGGAGTATCATAGAAATATTCTTCACAAAATTTGGGACAGGTTGGTGTAAATTTTTGGTGAAAATTGAGTGGAAAAAGTGCTGGTAGGGTAGTCTTAGCAGAATGTGGCCAAACAGCAGAAGAACAGGTTTTAACAGCTTTGCTATGGTCTTGGGAGCCTTGGTGGGAATGGCAAGCAAAAGCAGGTTCAAAAACAAAGATTTTAAGTGAAAATTAAAAATAATAATAAAGATTATAAAGAAAATCAATTCAAAATTCAAAGTTCAAACTCTATTTTCAAAAGCAAAAGCAGAGAAGACAATGACTAGGTAAATCAATGCTAATACAGGAGTCCAGAAGGGAAGCCAGGGTTGAAACCGGGTAGCACAAGGTAAGCTTAGAACAGCAACTAACACTTTAATCCTTAGGCTGCAAAAACACAAAACTGGGTTCCAGGCAGCAATAGCAATAAAAAATAAGTTGCAAGGACTCCAAAACTTTAATATATTTGGAAAATAGACAAGCAGGGGACTGAAAGTCCCCTTGCTTGATTAAAAGGAATGGATTGCAATAAACTGGTCACATGACAATTGGAGGTGAACCTGATTGGCTAGGTAAAAAACTTTGATAGATAGGCTCAGGGGGACTGGAGAGTTTTACTCCAATTTCTGTGACCTGATCTGATTATCTGGAAGAGGTGCCAGACATTTGGGAGTCAACTTGTTGTCAAGCGTCAATGTGGCAACTCTTGATTGGGTGGCTCTGATAGTTTTTAAAAACAGACAACACCAGGCTAGTAGTAAGTCTAAATTGACCAGTGTTTCTTCCCAAGGGGGAGCAACCAAGGGCAGGGAGTCCGCAGGGTAGGCTAGCACAAACCTCTTGTCAACTGTGTGTGCTAAATCCCCTAAAAAATGGAGGGGTTTGGCTGGCATTTTTGGGTCTTTCTTGGTGCGGCAAGGGAAGATTTTATGATCTAATGCCAGGAGTGGCAGTGAATTTTCATTATCCTTTCCTTTTTCCTGGGGCCAGATTCCTCCCTGGGGAAGCATAGCCACCAAGAAGTTCTTGTGCGCTTTGGGAATCTTGAGCGCCAGAAGGGACTTAGGGGGGCCAAGTGCCGTGGGATTGTTCTTATGAAATTCCTGTACCAGATTCTAGCAATTTCTGCAGTCAGAGGAGCTTACCCAGCTGTTGTTGTAAGAGGGATATCCTTTCCAAGATACACAATATTGAAGGGACTTGCAAATCCTATGTGAGGCTACTATGGTTTCTACCTCATATTTGGGGGATCTATCCACCAAGGTGGGGTCAGGTGTGCTGGGGAGATCCCCCTCAAAAGGGGACAGGCAACAGGCGTTGAAGGTACTGTGGATCCAATAGGAGGGGGGGAGGTCCAACACAAACACGCCGTTGCCCTTGTCTTCTAGAACCTTGAAGGAACCCAGCCTCATAGGAGAAAATTTCCTTGAGGGGACCTTCATTTGGATATTGGTAGCATCCAACATCACAAGCAAGCCCACTGGGTAATGCAGAGCAGGACGCCTGTTCTTATCCGCCGCTTTCTTGTACGCCTCAATGGACTTGGTTAGAGTCCCTTGGACTTTGAGGTGGATGGCCTTGAGGTGAGCTGCCATGTCTGCGGCAGCTGGGACGCTTGCCTGGAGCACAGGACCTATCAAAAACAATGGAGAGAGCCCCAGAGTGGCCTGGAACAGAGACACCCCCGTGGAGGCATGCACAGTGTTGTTGTACGCAAACTGAGCTAATGGGAAGTTATTGGACCAGGAGTCCATGGAGGCATTTGCGTAACAGCGCAGATGCTGCTCCATGGTTTGGTTGACTTTTGCCGTTTGCCCATCTGACTGAGGGTGAAAGGAGGTGGATCTGCATGGCTTAATGTTCAGGATCCCCAGCAGGGATTCCCAGAACATGGATGTGAACTGGGGGGCCTCGGTTGCTGATGATCTCCTGGGGTAAGCCAAAGTTAGAGAAGATGTGTTTTACAAACAGGTTTGCCATCCCTACTGAGTCTAGGGTGGTTAGGCATGGGATGAAGACTGAATATTTGGTGAAGCAATCAACTACCACCATTATGGAGGCAAAGCCTCCCAACAGGGGAAGAGCCACCACAAAGTCAACTGAGATGGACAACCACAGACCTTGAGACTGCTGTAGGGGGGGGGAGAAGACCATTGTTCCCTGAACAATCTGGTTTGGAGCGGGCACAAGTAATGCACTTCTTAATCCAGGGGCCTACTGCCTTAGTTATCCCAACCCAACTGTAAGCACGCCTGATGAGCTCAAGCAGCTTCTTGATGCCAGGATGACCAAACAGAGGGGGATCATGATGTTCAGTCATGACACGCGGCCACAATTCCTTTGGAACCCATACTTTGTCATTTTGGTAAATTATCATATCCTTAAGAGAATAGGGACCATTAGAAGCAGAGTTGGGTGACAGCTTTGCACAGATGGCCTGGCCATCCAGAGAGGCGTGCTGGGCCACCAGAATGTTGTGCAGGAGCGTACTGGGGAGGGCCAGTGGGGGGGTCTAACCCAGGAGAGGTGGCAGGGGCAAGGACCAGAAGCTGTGGGGAGGCAGCTGGAGGCGTGTGTGGGGTTTGAGGGAGAGAAGAGGCAGAGTCTGGGAGGATCAAGGATTCCGGGATGACAGTAACCTGAGGGTCCTCATTGCTCCTCACTGGGTACATTGCAGGGTTGCAACATAGCAGGTCAAGGAGGATGTTGAGTTCTCCTTTCACAAACTTGTACTTAAATTTGTAACCTGAGAGAGTCTGCATGACACGTGCCTGGCAAGGGAGTAGCTTCTGGGGCTTGCAGAAATAACAGAGGGCTTTGTGATCTGTGCAAACCACAAATTTGTGTTGAGTGCCCTGAAAATGATGGCGCCATCAAGTGATGGCATCCACCACAGCTTGCAGCTCCTTGTCAAACACCGCCCAGGAGCACTTGTTGGGGGCAAACTTCCTGGAGAAATAAGCAACCAGGAGCTCCTGACCGTTGTGTTCTTGAAGGAGAACTGCCCCAAAAGCCACGTTAGAGGCATCAAAAGCTATAATGAACTGCTTGCTTGTGTTGGCATGGCGTACCACTGGGGTAGAGACAAAAACCCGCTTAACAGCCTCAAAGGCCTCCTGGTATGCTGGAGTCCACACAAAGGAGGCATTCTTGCCGGCCAGAGGGTGCAGGGGGGGAAGCCAGCTCAGAGATGGCCAGGGAAAACTTCTTGAGGAAGATCACTGTGCCCAGAAAGCAGCACAACTCCTTCTGGTTCCTTGGGGTAGCCCATTCCCAAAGGGCCTTGGCCTTGTCAGGAGAGACTGTGTGGCCGTCCTTCAGGACCAGGTTGCCCAGAAAGGTGACCTCAGACTTGAAAAAATCACACTTACTGGGCTTGATGAACAACTGCGCCTTGTGGATGGCTGCCACCACAGCCACCAGGTCCTTAGCATGCTGCTCAGAAGTGGGGGAGTGGATTAGGATGTCATCAATGTACGCCACAGCGCAGGAAAAGCAGAGATCTCCCAAAGCATCCTCAATGACTTGCTGGAAGATTGTGGGAGCATTCTTCAAGCCAAAAGGCATGACCTTGAATTGGAAGCAGCCACACCAAGTTTTGATGGCTGTGAGCCACTTGTCCCCCTCTGCCACCTGAACCTGGTTAAAAGCATTAACAAGATCTAGCTTTGAAAGACACAAGACTTGGTAATGAACTGAGCAATGGAGGCTTTCAAGGGGAGGGGAAGCAGTCCGGGACGGTGACATTGTTGAGAAGGGTATAATCAATGCACAGCCAAAGTGAACCATCCAATTTCTTGGCAAAAACCATCAGGGAGCTCACCGAGGAAGCCTTCTTGACTATCCACCCTTTTACCAGCATGTCATCCAACCACACACCCAACACCTTGTCCTCCAGTTCACTAAGAGGGTACATTGGGGCGTCAATCTTCAAAAGGTCAACTGTTGTCTTAAAGGTCAAATTGTGGCAAGAGTGTGGAGGGAGAGCGCAGGAAAGGGTAGCGTCAAAGGCGTCCTTGAAAGGAGCAAGGATGGCCGGAAGGGCAAAGGGCTTGGGAGGGGAGACTGGAGTTGCCACAAGAGATAAGCATGACCCAGGAGGTTCCCACCCCAAGGGAAGGAGGGGGAAGGACCCTGGACACCCGTCCAACAAGAAGTGAAGCTTGTTAGTGAGACATTCAATCTGAACCAAGTGGCGCCGCCACCACCCCACACCCACAATTACTAGATACAGGAGGTCCTCCACAGCAGAGAATTTACTCACAAACACGTGGGAGCCTGTACAGTAACTAAGTGGGTTAGTGAGGGGGTAACTGAGAACTGGTACCTGTATAGCAGCAATCAGTCTCTGGGGAGGGAGCAAGGACAAAACCATGGACTGGGCCAGTGCCAGGTCCATAAAGTTGCCAGCAGCACCTGTATCTACCAAAACTGTAGCCTTATCTTGGCGGGATTTGGTATAAAAGGTTGCAGTAAAAATTAAATAGGAAAGATCTTCTTTATTCTGCAGGATCACAATGGATGCGGCAGGATCACAGGAAAAACCTCAGGGATGGCAGATGAAGCCGCAAAGACAGGGAGGGATCCTGTAGATGTGGGCCAGTTGGGGGCCTGGTGGGGGCGGCACATCACATTGATGGCAGGCATCTTGGGAGGCTTGGCTGCAGGGGACTTGGCCTGGGTGGGATTAGAAACTGGTAGGTGGACCAGTACACCACACTTGGGCTGGTAAGCTGGCTTAGCGCCAAGCTTGCGGGCTAACACAAATGCCTTCTTGAGGGAGATGGGAGCCGGATCCCATACACTCTTGTCAGCTGAAGCAGCGTCCAAGGAGTTGCAGAACATGGACACTGCCATCTCAGTAGGGAGATCCAGGGAGGCAGCCTTCACTGCAAAGCACTCAACATGGGAGACAAGGTCAGGGGCGAGGCCCTTGGAACAAAGAGTCTCAAATATAACTGAGGCCTTGGAACCCGGGGCAGCCACCACTGAGGAGACCAGTGTAAGGAGGGAGGAGGTATCCCCAAGTTCCTGGCTTTGGCGGAGGAGAGTGCGCACCCAGAGGCAAGCGTCTCCATCAAGTGCATCCAAGAGGGCCACTGATCTCTGCGCGTCAGAGATGGGTGTGTCTGTGGAGGCTGAGTCCTCAGAGAGGCAGAGCTGCAACTCCCCAAGAGCGCCAAGAACCTTCTCACGGACGGCCACAGAGGGGGGTGCAGGGTGACACCAGGGTGATATTCACCGCTGATGCGGCCAAGGAAGCTGTAGAGGGAGAGGCTGACTTCTCGGTGAGACACAACTTGAAGGGGGACAGAAGTGACCACATGGCCCACACCAAGAGGAATCCAGCCAGGAGGAATCCCAAGCTGGCTCAGATGAGGGCAAGAAGTAAGCTCCACACCCAGTAGCAAAAGACTTCAAATGCAGAAGAAATGGGCTTGTCTATTATGTGAGAGAGGGGGGCTAAACTAACTAAGTTTGGCTCCCATCCCAGTGAAACAAACCATCAGGATGCCATCCAGTGAAGAACTGGGATGGCCGCTTGGAGGGGGGACCACAGGGAGGACACCAGAGACAACTGGGGGAAGTAGGCGTTCAGGCCCATCAATATCAGGCTGGTGAGCAACCAAGGGGTGCAGGTGGGAGCAGGGAAGGACACCTTGGAGGGACCAAGAGGTACTGAGGGGCTCAGGACCACGCTGGGGAGGGGGGGCATGAGAGGCACGGCTTCTTCTGAAACAGGAGAAGTATGATCCACTGTGTCCAAATCCAAGTCATCACACGTCAGGCTCTTGAACACAGCCTCTCCTGAAAAGAGAAGGCCACTGGGTAGGTCCAAGAGACTAGAAGGGTTGCTACCTACAAGCCTGGCAGACAAAGAGATTTTCCCCCACAGATCAGGGGAGGTGGACCACAGAAGTAGCAAGAACAGAGCCAGGAAAAAACCCACAAATTTAAGCGCTGGGAGTATCATAGAAATATTCTTCACAAAATTTGGGACAGGTTGGTGTA
This sequence comes from Entomophthora muscae, assembly GCA_014839935.2. Lineage (NCBI taxonomy): Eukaryota > Fungi > Entomophthoromycota > Entomophthoromycetes > Entomophthorales > Entomophthoraceae > Entomophthora > Entomophthora muscae. The sequence goes on along the minus strand of QTSX02003083.1, from coordinate 32,598 downwards.
AATTTTTGGTGAAAATTGAGTGGGAAAAGTGCTGGTAGGGTAGTCTTAGCAGAATGTGGCCAAACAGCAGAAGAACGGGTTTTAACAGCTTTGCTATGGTCTTGGGAGCCTTGGTGGGAATGGCAAGCAAAAGCGGGTTCAAAAACAAAGATTTTAAGTGAAAATTAAAAATAATAATAAAGATTATAAAGAAAATCAGTTCAAAATTCAAAGTTCAAACTCTATTTTCAAAAGCAAAAGCAGAGAAGACAATGACTAGGTAAATCAATGCTAATACAGGAGTCCAGAAGGGAAGCCGAGTTTGAAACCGGGTAGCACAAGGTAAGCTTAGAACAGCAACTAACACTTTAATCCTTAGGCTGCAAAAACACAAAACTGGGTTCTAGGCAGCAATAGCAATAAAAAATAAGTTGCAAGGACTCCAAAACTTTAATATATTTGGAAAATAGACAAGCAGGGGACTGAAAGTCCCCTTGCTTGATTAAAAGGAATGGATTGCAATAAACTGGTCATATGACAATTGGAGGTGAACCTGATTGGCTAGTTAAAAAACTTTGCTAGATAGGCTCAGGGGGACTGGAGAGTTTTACTCCAATTTCTGTGACCTGATCTGATTGGCTGGAAGAGGTGCCAGACATTTGGGAGTTAACTGTGTTGTCAAGCGTCAATGTGGTAACACTTGATTGGGTGGCTCTGATAGTTTTTAAAAACAGACAACACCAGGCTAGTAGTAAGTCTAAATTGACCAGTGTTTCTTCCCAAGGGGGAGCAACCAAGGGCAGGGAGTCCGCAGGGTAGGCTAGCACAAACCTCTTGTCAACTGTGTGTGCTAAATCCCCTAAATAATGGAGGGGTTTGGCTGGCATTTTTGGGCCTTTCTTGGTGCAGTGAGAGAAGATTTTACAATCTAATGCCAGGGGTGGCAGTGAATTTACAAAAACCTCTACCATTGCTGCTTTTCTGACCATTTACAAAACTACAATGTGTAGGGCTACCAACGAGCTCAAGAAGGAACACATCCTTACCTGCCTCCATCCCACTTGCCAGGAAGTTGTGATCCCCAAGCTTCCTTCTATTGTCACTTGGGAGTATATGAAGTGCCTCCTTATTGAAGAGTTTGGAGGAGACCTAAGCTTGGAGGTCAAGAAAGATGCATTTATGCACATCACTTTCAAACCAAAGGGAAATCCTGGTTGAGTTTGCAGATTGTTTCTACATTGAAGGCCAGCAGTTAATTACTAGTTGACAGTTAACTCCCCGGGAAGCCTACACAGCTTGTTCAAATGCTTTGAAGGTGAACCAGCTTCTATGCCTACATTTTAAGGCACACAAGGCTTCATTTACTTCCATGAAGAGTATTAAGACGCTCTTGCAAGACATGCATTTGACACATGGAGGTACAGTGGTGTGTGAGAACAAAACCAATAATGCTGGGACTACCTCTTGTACACCACACATTATGAATCTGGGTACTAGTGGGCAGGCTAAGAGACAAGGCTGCCATAACTGTGGTCAGATTAGACACCACTTGCACATGTGCACTAATCACTGAGTGGAAGGTTGCAATCCCAAGGAACAGGCAGGAAAAGAGAGGTCAGCTTAGAAACAGAGACACTCTCTGCTGACCAATCTCCCCTGTCTCTGCCTGATCCTCCTTCCAATGAGGAAGCTCCCTTCTCTTATGCCCAACTATTCTTCATCTGTTTCACAATCTCTCCAGTGATTCAGAGCCTAAAGATTCCAATAGTGAAGACTCTGATAGTTATGGCTACTATGTCCTAGCCGTTCTGGAAACCATCCCTGTATCATACAAGCTTTGCTCTGGGAAGACTACTACCTCTTCATGAGTATCTTCAAGTGAATCTAAGTCCATGGTGGCTTGCCCTTAACTAGCTCAAGCCCACCAACCTCCCGTCTTGGTTGAATCTTCTGAAGAAGCAGCCAAGCTAGCCAAAGCTCTTTTCCATAACATAACTGTATCTCTCCCACTACAGACTGTGTATAAGGAGATTCCTGTGTTACGGTGTATGCTGGCCAAACAGGAAAAAGAGCTAGAGGCTGCACAAGACGTGTTGGCAGTCTTGCCTCCCTTTGGGAAAGATACAACCCACATGGAAGTATCAATACAAAAGGTTAAGATCAAAGCCATCTTGGACATGGGTTCCCCAGTCAACGTGGTATCTTCCAAACTAATGAAGAAACTTAAGTTGGCCCCTGACCTCAACTATACACAGTTGTATGGCACAGCTGGCATGGCCCAAACTTGAGCCATTGGTGCCTACTCCTCACTACCCATAAGATTTGGGAAACTCCTTATTGCTTCCCCCGCTGTGGTCCTAGAGAACAAAAGCTATGACCTCTTGGTTGGTACTCAGTTCCTCTGAGAATATAATGGAATTGTAAACTTACAAGATGGATAAATTTCACTCTTGGGATATGAAGTTCCTTTGATTTTTGAGGAACCTCTGCTTTCTAGGAAAACGTCTTAAAACTTGTGTGCTTGAGTACCCTACAGGTATCTTCTCACTCAAGTATATGACTCACTCCTCCAACATGTGTACCCCTCCTCCTTCCTGCCCTGCAGAAGAAGGGGTACCCCTGCTAGCGCCAGCCGCTATCACCATTCCCTGGGCTCTCAAGTGGTGATTGATTCCCAGATTTCCTATGAGCTACCTGAAAAGTCTTTCTTGGAGCTTTAATCACCTGAATCCTTAAGTTTTACCAAGCCTTGCCTGTGTCCAGAGATTCTGGACTGAACCCACAAAGAGCCTGTACAATTACTGCTTGCTAACCTGACGGCCCGGCCCATGCAAGTGACTAGAGGCCAGGTTGTAGGTCATGGTTGTGTACTTGGAGCAGAACAAGTATCCTCACTCTACCCCTTTAGAACTTTCAGTGATTTCAATCTACCTGAAGATGATCCTTAAGTTCTCTCCTTGTTCACCGCTGCTGATTTCCCGAACTATCTCCTGTTCAAAAAAAAGACGTGTTGGACTTGCTCAATCAGTTCAGTGACATCTTTGCCTCTGGACCTACAGACTATGGTCTAGCTAAAGGAGTCATCCATCAGATTGATACTGGGGATGCACCCCCTTTTTGTGCTAAACCATACCACTGTAGTAGGGTGGAAGATGCTCAAGTGTATAAAGAACTCAAGCAACTTCTGGACGCTGGGTTAATGGCTCCTTCCCAAAATCCTTGGGCTTCCCCGTTACTGATCCTCAAGAAGAAAGATGGGGGACACCACATTGTAATGGACTATTGCCGCCTGAACTCTCTCACTAAGAAAGATTTGTACCTCTTGCCCAGAATTGACAATGCTCTCAGACGGCTGAGGGGTTCCAAGTTTTTCTCTGCCATGGATCTAGCTTTGGGGTACTGGCAGGTTGAATTATCTCCTGAAGATCAAGAAAAGGCTGCGCTTATTACTCCAGAAGGCCTCTTTAAACCCACTTGTATGCCCCAGGGACTATGCAATGCCCCTGCCACATTTCAACGGGCTATGGACTCCATCTTACAAGACCTAAAACTCTCTTGTGTCTTTGTGTACCTTGATGATATCACCGTATTCAGCGCTACCTTTAACAAATATTTGGACCATCTCAAGGCTGTCTTTGTCAAGATTTGTGAGGCTGGCTTGAAACTCAAACCCTCCAAGTGCTCCTTCTTCAAGGAACATCTTTAGTTCTTAGGTCATGAGGTCACTCAAACCAGAATCCGCCCCATGAATAATAAGGTGGAAGCCATTGACAAGATGCTACCTCCCACAAATCTTTGAGAGGTTCAAGTGTTCCTTGGTATGATGGGCTACTACCAACAGTTCATCCCTGACTTTGCTGAACTGAGCAAACCCCTCATCCAACTGTTATGCAACGTCCCCTTTGAATGGACTGACAGCCAACAACAAGCATTCAAAGCACTGAAGGCCAAGCTCAAGGAGGCTCCTATTTTAGTCTATCCTGATTATGATAAAGAGTTCATCTTGTATACCAACACTAGTGGAGTAGCTGTGGGTGCTATCCTTGCTCAACTCAACAATGAAGGTGTAGATTGACCTGTAGCCTACTCATCAAGAGTCCTCAATAAGCACAAGAAGAACTACAGTGTCACTGAGAAGGAATGTCTGGCAGTGCTACATGCAGCAAAGCAGTTTTGGCATTACATCTATGGAACCCACTTCATGGTAGTCACCAATCACTCCTCCCTCAAATGGCTACAACAGCTAAAGGAACCTGAAGGTCAACTAGCGCGTTAGGCTCTATGTCTACAAGGGTATGATTTCACTGTGATACACTGTCCTGGGGCCCAACATCAGAATGCTGATGGCCTGTCAAGGATGCCAATCCTGGCTATCCATCCCGCTGATGCTGATTGACTATACAAGCTAATAGGGTACCCTGACTCTTGGACCACTGAGCCCAAAGACATCCGCTTGGTCCTACAGACCCTATCCAAGGACACTATAATTTGTGATAGACAACTCTTCAAAAAGGTTAATAATGCCTACCTACCCTACGTTTGCCCTAGCATGAGGATAGCCATCATCCTCCAAGCTCACATTGACACTGGCCATGGAGGCATAGCCAAGACTCATGACTGGCTATAAAAAAACTTCTACTGGGAAAACATGCGCCTCTTGATCCCTGATGTCCTTGACTCCTGCTATTACTGTCAGCTCCAACGTCCTTGTCTGTCCCAACACCAGTTCCAACTCATCCCTCCAAAGCATGCCTTTCATACGGTGAGTATTGATGCTGTTGGGCCCTTCCCCTGGTCTAGGTTGGGATGTTGGTTTATCCTGGTTGCTATAGACCACTTTAGCAAATGGGTTGAAGCCAGAGCAACAAAAGATATAACAGCTAGGACCACAGCTACTTTTTTGCTACAAGACATTTTCTATTGACACAGCTGCCCTCAAGTCCTGCTCTCTGACAATGGCACCAATTTTAATGCTTGCCTCATTGACTCTATTATCAAAGCTATGGGGACTCACCAGTTGTTCTCTGTGCCATATAATCTCCCCACCAATGTAACTGTCAAATGAGCAAACTCCACCCTGGTATCCATCATGAGAAAACTCACGCTCTCTGACGCTGCCAATTGGGACATGTTCCTCCCTGCTGCCCTCTTTGCCTACTTCCTTAGTAGACTCCGGGTGACTGGTCAATTCCCTTTTGCCATGCTTTATGGATGTGAGGCCACTACCCCCTCAATCTTGGGACCCCCTTTGATTGGGTTTGATACGTCTGCAAATCCTGAGACCCACATTAAAGACTCGACCAACCGTATCATTGACATTCAGGAAACCAACTACTCCACTGCTTATAAGGTTAAGGCTTTGGAGCTTTCTCCATCCAATGCTGCTAGAGCCCCCCTCCCCAAATACCAAGTAGGAAATCTAGTTCTCTACTACCAGAATTATACAGGTGGTAGAGCCCACAAGCTGGATTCCCTATGGGTTGGGCCCTGCAAGGTCACCTTCAAGAAGGGTGTTGAGTACACTGTGAAACTACTATCTTCTGGCCGTCCATTTGCTTGCATTCACTCCAATTTTTTTTGCAAATATCAACTCCCTGTGTTCAATCTTGAGGGGGGGATGCCGTAAATTGCGCTATTAATGCTATTTTGATCTGGCCTTTGAATATTGATAGTTGCAAAGATTTGGCTGGTTTTGCCTTCAAGTTCAGAAATTCCTTGCCTTCCAAAAATGAGTCTGGTTCAATATCCACCCAATCTGGATTATTGTACCTGTCTGTGGTTGATCCTGGTATGACCTCATCCCAGCATGACCCCCTCAGCCACTCTGTCTTCCTATTGAGTGATCACCGCCTCTTGTCAACTATTTAAAGTTGAATCATTACTCCTAATAAAGACAAGTTTATCCAAATTTGTGTTGGCTTTTATAATCTTCAAGCTTTTCCTGTCCTTTCTGCTAAAAGGACTTTTACATCTTGTTTTCCAGGAAATTAAGGTCTGTGTTCTTAATTTTGCCCTGAAGGCTAACCCCAGGCTAGCTTCAAACCTCAAATCTTTTGTAATAAAGATTTCCCGCTCTGTCCTCCAGGATGTTGTCCCCTGGAGCCAAACACAACATGCGCTTAGTCCCATTATCCTGCTGACAGGGCTGGCGGCGGCCTACTTGATTGTGGCCACTTTCAGGTGTTGCACAAGGTTGAGGTGAAGCGTCACTAGTACAGCAGAAGCCCATTGGAGCCTGATTGTTGGCCTCCACAATGGTCTTGTAACAGTCATCAATGGAGGTACAACAGCCCACAGGGACCCACTTATAGATATGGGGCTTGAGCCCATTAAAGATTAGGGTCAGAAGCATGGCATTCCCGTTGGTTACAGCTTTGGGGGCAGTGGCAAGAGCTTGCTGCCAGGCGGCAAGGTACTTGGGAACAGATCCAGTCTGCTTAATTGCTAAAAGGGGATTCCCAGCACAATAGACTAGAAGGTTTTGCTGTAGCGGGATATTGTGGCGTCCTGGAATGCCGCCCAGGTGACTTCAACTTCCTGAATGGCCCAGTTGGTAAACCATACAGCGGCGGGCCCTGTGAGGTGCCCAGACGCAGTGGCAACCCACATGGGCCCGGGAACCTGACAAATACAAAGGCGGGTTTTAGTGGACTGAAGCCAACTGACAATATTGGCTCCTTTGGCTCCACCTGCAAAGGATTACAGCTGGAGATTGAGCATACATTGTGAAAGATCTGACTGGGGAGGGGTGATGCTGGCATCACGCTGACCAAGGCGGAGCCAATTATACACACTCATAAGGACTAGCTGGTCTTGGTAGATAACATACCCATTGGCATGTCCCCCTTGGGGATTGACAGGAAAGTTTCTTGATGGGGAGTAGCCATACGGCCCATACTCTGTCCTTTCTCAGGGGGAACTTTGTTTTAGGTAGGTTGTAAACCTACCGCTGCTACCACTGTTACAACTGAACCAATGATGATTCAGTATTTGAGTTTGGGGAAGACAACAGTCCAATAGAAAGGACAAGAATGAATAGAATAAGGTATTGTTTATTGTAGAATATTACAATTAATATACCATATGGGGGGAAGCCACAAGACTACAAGGGGGTGGCATAGTGGCATGTTCCATGTAAGTTTTGGAGCCAAATAATAACTTGTGCGGGATCAGCAGGTCAAATTGATAATGCTCCTAATTAGGAGAAAGTGCCCGCAGTTTGATATTGCCATCAGATTGGTTCATGACGTTAGACACGTCAAGGGGTGACTCATCAATACCCCTGTGTAGTGTAAGATACATTAGCGGGAAAGTCTGGAAACTTGGTTGCAACACATTGCTTGAGAATTCAGACCAATCAAATATTTCCCTGCCTAATATGTGTAACCTTATTCCTCAAGCCTGTCAAAAATCATCAAATCATAACCAATGAGGTGATAGAGGAGATTGTGAGCCTCAAGCAGAGTGGCATTAGCTTTGCCAAAATAGCCAATCAGCTTCAATTTACTGAGGCAGTGATTAAGCATGAGTTCCAAGTCCTCTTAAAGAGAGGTGGCAAAAAGCTGGGCAAGAAGCCAAAGAAGCAGGTTGACTCTCAGATTAAGGAGGTCTATACCTTTATGCTTGACCTTCTGCAACAGGACCCATACCTCCAATTGACTGAGGTCTGTTGCCTACTTGGGCTCCAGGGCATATTCATTACCAGCTGCACAGTGCAGCTCTGATGCATGGGCTTGTAGTCAGTGTTCTGATCATAACCAATTGGCTGGCCAATGAGTCAGATGATGGATCTGATTTGTCCTATGACTGTGCAATTAGTGCCATCCTCACCTGCTGCCTGTCCTCTATTTCATATTTATATCCTATTATAAATTGCCATTGCAGTTCCATGATTATGGCACTTTGAGTGAAAAGAACGCTCTAAATGGCAAAAGGAAGGAAGCACAAGGAAATGTGATTGGTGAATTCCTTTCAGTTTTCACAAAAGGGACTGTATTTTACCAGACTACAACCAGTTACACCAATGATTAATAGTACAGGAAATTCCTCTCTGGCCTGATTGCCACCTGGGGCTCAGCCAATTCCAAATTTCAAATATTCCTGAGCCACCAAATGAAATGAGCTGAAGTGGCCTCCAAGAAGATCCAAGCAGACGGCCATGACGTCTCAATTTTCCCTGCCAGGAATGATGATCTTCACCTGGGTGATGTGTTGTTCTTCAACATTAGAGATACCATCCATGGGCACAACCCCACAACCTTCAGCCAGGTGGTTAGTGAGTCTAACAACCCCATTGTGTCTTTTCCCCATCAGAAGGTTGCTGACATGTTTACAAAGATGGCCTTCAATGCTCTTGGCAGCAGCCAATCACCAAAGGATCAGCAGCTGCCCCTTGTAATTCCCCAGTGTACAAGCCAATCACTGTCCTTCCTGAGTTGGTATATGATGTCATGTACAATCAATTTCTCCAAGCCAATCAAGGCACTCAATTGCCTCTGGGCCCTCCAGCTGCCCTAGTCCCCATACAATCAATCCTGTTGTTTGGAACACATCCCCCAGCCAATCAAGTTCTCCCCCTCAACCCAGTCTGCCACCTAGTGTGCCCCATCTACTCCCCCATTTTGCCCAATAAAACTTGCCCCCAACAAATTTTATTTTATTATATATATTGGTTTAACTTTGTTGCAACATCTTCAATTACTCCCTCTTGGGGAATTAATTCCCCAAGTGACTTGCCAAATGATTCCCCAACTAATCAATAAGTTGGTGGCACTACTATCATTTGACCATTTATTATGGGGATCAAATATTTTGAATTCTAAGCGGAACACAACTTGGGCAATACTTGTGACTTGAGAGAAACAATCACTTGGATAAGCCCCATGACAGCCATGACATACATGGACAGTATGTGGCTTCTCATGATACTATATATTATCATATATTAATATCCAATAAAGTTTCATTCTCCTCTTAATTTTTCCCTTTATCTTGTCTATTATACTTCCCAGAAGTATATACTTGACAGTGGTAGCAGAAGGTAGGTTATCCACACCTACGCAACTTAAAGAGAAAATTACTCCCAAGAAAAGAATTCAGAAGATGGCACTTCCCACAGGTAAGAAAGATTAAGAAGAAGGACATGACATCCCTGTGGGTTTTATTATCTTCAACAATGTCCTTATCCCTACCAAACAGTATAATATCCTCAACACTTGTGGGCTCCTGAACCCACCTCCAACTCCAATTTTGCAGACACCTGAGATACCCAACATTGTATTTCAACATCTAAACTCAGCAGAGATTAGGACTTTTGCAGGACTACACCAAGAGAACACCATTCTCTTGATCCAAAGCACATAAAGCAAGTTTACACAAGTGGGCTATCCCCGCATAATCTGGGTCAGCAAAATCTTCCTTCATGTCCCTGGGGCCACATCACAATTTTTAAGCAAATGGTTTGACCAACATCCCAACCACAGTGAAGACTGGGATATGTCCAAAACCAGCTTCCTCAAAAAGTTTGCCATGAAAGACTCCAACATGGTGATCATAACAGAAGTCAGAACTTTCAAAATGACAGGAACAATTGAGGAGTACATTGCAGCTTAAAAATACCTAAATGACCAAGCCCCCCAAACCATTAACTTTGAAAAATCTGGACTGTAACTGGATTTCTACAATGGCCTCCCCACACACATTAGACGTCATTTTGACATGACACTCTGTAAGAACCTTCAGGATGTGTTCTTAGAAGAAAAACATGCTGCACAGAAATCTGACTACCTACATGTAACAAACAAAAAAAGGAGAGTCTCACAGCAACTGTCAGGAATGATAATTTGGATGCGCCCAAATCTCAAAATACGGAACCAGAGTCAAACCCAGGATAAAACCCTTTGCAGACTGCCAGAACCATAATTGTTGCCAGCCTGCCAGGACCTAAACCCTTAGCTGTCTCACAGGATTCTGCAAGCAAACCACCAGTGCAAGACGCCAGGAATTTCCCCAATTTGCCAACGCCTGACACCAGCAGTTTGCTTGGTAAAATGTGGGAGTTTCCCAATGAAAGTTATTAAAAACTCCCCAAAGCCCAGAAAGAGGTACTGAACCTGAAGAAGCACCCAATACCCAAATTGACAAACAGAAGGATTCAAAGTCTTCTCATACCTAAGCAGCCAGTGGCAAACCACCAGTGCTGAGCGCCACACTGCCATCTAAGACCCCTAATGCCAACCGGCCCAAGCCCAGAAACCCCAACCAGGAAATTAAGCCTGGTAGTGTGGTATAAATACCTGCCAGGCCAAGATCTACCCACATTGTCATTTTTAAATAAAGGTTATGAGGTATTGGTTTCCCTAATTATTGTTGTATTTTATTCTTGTCATCTGCCAGTTAACTCAAAGATCATCTGAACCTCCTGCCAGCAAGCCCAACTTCTAAGTACTGCCTGCCAGGTGCTTCCTTTGGTCCTGTCTATTTCACAGAGTACCTGCCAGGGATCACTCTTGGGCAGCTGGCCCGCTAGTTTTGGGGGTAACTTGGGCCGTGTTTTTTGCAGGCAGGGCCCATCATAAGAGAAAAGCTAACTTTAGAAGGTAAGAAGCAGACTTCCCCACCCAAGACCACAGGCCGGCAGCCAGAACAAGGGTGTTCACCACCCCCGTGAGGGTGATGTACACTATTCTGAAAAGCTTACTGGTATGGTTGGTCAGGAGGTCAGGGGAGGAGGCTGGCATTGGTTCAGGTGTTACAGGCGGTTCCATATAGATGTTGTAGGCCAGGAGATAGTTGAATTTTGCTCTAAATAGTTTGGGGGTAGAGAATATCCATGGGCCTTGGCAGTTGTATCTGATGGCGGATTGGATGCAGGCTAATGGGTCAAGTTTGATGATCTTCTCTGGTGTATAATCTTTATATTTGGGCTTTAATGGATATTTGGTAAAATGAACAGGCTCAAAGGGGACACCAGGTGGACAGAAAACTGCAGGCAGAGGGGCAAGAGGGCCAGGAGATCTTGAACTGAACTGATAGACGGCAAATACAAAATATGGTAATAGCTGTATAAGCCAAAGTAACATAACCTTTATTTAAAAATGACAATAAGTTTGGAGCGTGGGATCCTTTGGTCTATATAGCACTCCACCTCCAAACTTAACATTTTTCATGGGGGGTTAATCAGGGCATTGAAAAGGGCAGGGCTGGGGGAACTGGGTGCTTGGGTCCAAAGGCATCAAAATGGAACTTGGCCCAGGAGTTCTTTCATTAGTCAAGAATCTCAATTTGGCTACCTGATTATCTTGCTTTAGTGTCGTGGTCATGGGACTGACCCGCAGGCCTGTGCCTCTTTCCTGGGTGGCTTCTGATTGGTTGCTGGTGTAGACTTCAAGTTCATGAAGCCAATAGTTGCCTCTCCAGTATCTCCACTAGGCGCTGTGATTAGTCTTCTATTTGGTGCAATAATTTCCTTGGTTTGGCCTGTTTCACTGCATAGGCCAACATTCTTGGTATCAGCTTGTGAGGGCTCAATCTCAGAAAAATGTGAGTGGGCAGGCAGTCCACAGGCCTGGCAGCCCAGGGGAATCCAGGGTCTAGGTTCAATTCCTGCTCCCGGGCCCAGGTTTCCAAAGAGGAAGAATTGTCAATCCTGACAGTTATGAGTTTGGTCATGATCACAACGTCAGAGTCTTTCATGAAGAGCTTTTTGAGGAACGCGGTTTTGAATACCTCCCAGTTTTCCTTCTGGTTGGGGTGTTAGGTTAGCCACTTGCTTACAAAACAAGATGTGGTTCCTATGGTGCAAAGGGAAATCTTGCTGACCCAGAGTCTTTGGGGGTAGTCCACCTGCTCAAACTTTCTTTGAATCCTGTTAATCCAGAGGGAGTCATTTTCCTAACGTAGTCCTGCAAAGCCCTAATTTTGGCTGTATAAAAGCATTGGAATACAATATTAGGTATTTCAGGATGCTGTGGTCCTGTTGTGGCTGGGGCTATGGGTAACAGTCTGCGGGATTTGAGAGTGTTGTGCTGTACAATAGGTACAAGGACGTTGTTGTAGATGACAAGACCTGCAGGGACGTCTTGTCCTTCTTTGTAGTCTCTCCAGCCATTAGGGAGTACCATTGCTTGGGTCTTTTTCTTAGGAGATATTTTTACTTTGAGTTGGGTAGGTATGTATAACCTACCTGTGTTACCACTGTTGTGTATATACTTCTGGGAAGTATAATAAACAAGATAAAGGGGAAGATTAAGAAGAGAATGATACTTTATTGAACATAAATATAGAATAATATATAGTATCATGACAAGCCACATACTGTCCATGTATGTCATGATGGTCATGGAGTTTATCTGAGTAATGTTTCTCTTAGGTCACAAGGCTTATTCAAGTTGTGTTCCATTTAGGATCTGGATTATTTGATCCCTGTAATAGATGGTCAACTGATAGTAGTGCCACCAATTTACTGGTTAGTTGGTGACCCATTTGGTGACCCATTTGGCAATTTACTCGGGGTGTTGATTCCCTGAGAGGGATTAATTGAAGGTGTTGCAACATTTGATGTTTTTATTAACTCTAATCTCAAAAAAGACACTCAGAATATTTATTTCCTTTTTGTATTCTATATTGAATTCTTAATTAGGACAAGTTGCTAACAGCATTATAGGCCTATTCATGTGTTTTAATATTTGATATTTATGTTGTCTGTTTCAGTTGCTGTCAGGAAATCCTGATCTATTAGGGCTGACTGATTTATATCCCTTTCACTGAAGCTGTGGGTTGACATTAGACGGATCACAGCCAGAGTGACACAGCTATTCTGGAATACGGAGAAACTATAATAAGATTGATATAGTTTCCAATTCAGAAGACACCTGAGACAGTCCGGGTCTCAGGTCACAGGCCAATCCAGAAGCTTCTATAATTAGATGCTAAGGATTCCCAATTCCAAATAGGGATGTAGACCTAACCCAGAGATTGGAACGGGGAATTACAACATCCTGTTACACTGAGAAGTGAGACAGAAGACCGCCTGTGCAAATATTTCACATTATACCAAGCACAAGGGCAGGTCAGCCAAATTGGGTGTCAATTTAGTTGCCATAACTAAGTCAAGGTATATCTAGGCTGAGGAGGAGAAATCAGAAGCCTATAATATTACCTCATCTCAAACCTTATTCAGGTTTTGGGATCCAACTCTAGGGGGTGAAACTAGTAGCTTGGGGATGATAGGCTAGCTAGTAAGAGTTGTCCGCAGCTAGACACCAGTTTGGCCGCTAGCTGTCAACTATAAAAGGTCCTTCCAAGATCACTTGGCAGGCAGACAATTAATACTCATCAATATTACTACTAGTCCAAATAGTAGTAGTGTCAAGTACAATAAGAGCGACTTATTGATACTTTCAGAATCCTGCCAAATCACCATAGACAGTGTTGCGTCTCCAAAGGACCACAGGACTCTCCCATCACTTGGCACAAGCAGCAGCAGAACACAGCCTGTTGCCGCAAAACACACACTAATTGGAAATACATCTGTCTTCATACAGATATCCCATCCCAACATGATTAACTCACCTAATTGTTGTGAATACTGCTATTCACCATGTTTTGATTTTGCCTTTGGTGGGCTATTTTGAGGACAAATTGCTTGTTTTTGCTTTTGCCTCTCAAAATGAGTTGATGACTGAATCAGGAAATACAATTGTTTGGTTTCTTGATCCTGCGCAACTCACTTGCCCCACTAGCGCTGGTGGCAATTGATCCTACCGTCCATGTACTGTTTTGTGGTAAAACTACACATTATATATTCACAATCTATATACCCAATAAAATTTTGTTCTATTCACATTTTTGTCTTTGTGTTTTCTGTACTTCCGCGCCTCTCTCTAGCCACAACTAGTAGAGATCATTCTTCCAGGGCCGCAAGGTAAACACATTTGCCTTCCCTTTCATCTAACCAAGACATAGTACAAATCCAATACTAAGGTTAGGATTTCCTGTTGTGTGTCTGTGCTGCGCCTCAGAACATGACAAAAATGATGCTCACTACAGGGGCTGTAAGCCCCTTGGTTATCCCCTTTGCATCCACGTTTTCAGGTCCTTTGCCTCCACCTATACAAGAGTCATTTTCACCTGAAATAACCAGTCCTCCTATTGAGGAAGATATTGCCAACCAGCCTATTAACCCCACTATACTTAACCTCAGGAATGGTCCCTGCCTAGTTGCTTACCCCATGGGTACCCCTGACTTAGACCAAGTCATGTCAGTGGCCCTTGGAATAGCCTGTGAAGGAGCCATCCCTTGCCTTCAGTTGTAGTTCAGTCGGGCTGAATACTACAAATTAATTGTGGCTCCTAAATTTCCACAACATCTCCTCTCAGCAGCTGGCTCCACTGAGCACTTACTATTGTCCTTTGTGCAGCCTGCCTTGGCCCACCATCAAATGGTGTTGGGGCTCCACATCCAAGAAATCTTGTCTCTGCAAGCTGCAGTTACTCATCACTGGGTCCAGTTTGCTGCCTATCAACAGTGAATTCATTCCCTGTTTTCATTGGTATCTGACAATCAACGCAACTCTGTCACCTCCCAGATCTTTTTGGTTAATTCTATTGAACAAATGCGCCAGTCTATCCCCAAACACATGAGAGAACGTCTACACAAGTTTCACCAGCTAGAACAACCCTGGCAAGCTCAGGTGGATTCCATCTTAAACGCTTATCTCATTGACTTCAAGTAACTTGTGCAACAGCTCAATGCCTTCAGTACATATTCCTTTGAGCAACTACTCAGGTAGCAGACTTTACTGCTAGAGGCCTTATTGAACTCATTACCGCATTTGAGCAAGAAAGAGTGACCACTGCTGCTGCCATAGCCAAACTCCAGAGCCAAGTAAATGAGCTATCTACACACAAGCCAGATGTTCCGCCCTCTCCCCTTCTGATGACTTGGAGGATAGGGAGAAGAGAATATGGGATGCCATTTGAGAACTATGTTTGACTACTTGCAGTCAGGGATGTCCTGCTGAGGCGCCTCAACCTGATCCCCAGGTTCTTGAACTGACTACCCAAGTTGTGGAGCTACAGCAAGAACTTGCCGCCCTATGTGAAATAATGGAAACTGCTGGTAGTCCAGTTGGGGTTGTTGATGAAGATGGTTGCTGCCCTGGTTTATCTGGAGCACCTCAAATCCAATGCACTAGAGAATTAATTGCCCTAGCTAACAAGGCAGATCAATTGAAGCAGGACCACACTGAGCTGGATAGAGACGTACAAGAGATGAATGACGTGATTGAATCTGTGAATGATATATTTGCCCCTTGCCTCTCAGTGGGGCCATCCCTTACTTCACGTCTGGCTGAACTCTCCACAATAGTGACTACCCAAGGTCAACACTTAGATCTACTGCACAACAGACCATTCAAGCTGTCAATACTGGGGCCCACACTGTTGAGACTCTGACAACCCTTGAAGAAACTGTTCAACAACTATGGGCTAGGCAACCCCCCTTGGAATCTGAAGCAGAGTTTTCTCCGCGTATAAAAGTACTCAATAGCAAAAATGGTGACCCAACTCCCAAAACTCACTTCAAGCCTACCTTTAAGCAAGTTTTTGACCCCAGAACCTTGACCATTGCAGCTTTCCTAACTATCTACAAAACTGCCATTTGAAGAGCCTCAGATGAAGTCAAGAAGGAACACATTCTGACCTGTCTACACCCAACCTGCCAAGAGGTAGTTGTACCAGAACTACCCTCCATTGAGACGTGGGGAGATATGAAGCAGCTTCTGATTGATGAGTTTGGTGGTTGCCGTAAATTGTGCTATTAATGCTATTTCAATTTGCCCTTTGAATATTGATAGTTGCAAAGATTTATCAGGTTTTACATTTGAGTTTGGAAATTCCTTGCCTTCTGCAAATGGGTCTGGTTCAATATCCACCCATTCCGGATTATTGTACCTGTCTGTGGTTGATCCTGGTGTGACCTCATCCCAGCGTGACCCCCTCAGCCACTCTGTCTTCCTATTGAATGATCTCCGACTATTGTCTACTATTTAAAGTAGAATCTCCATTCCCAATAAAGTTTAAGTTTATCCACATTTACGTTGGATTTTATAATCTTCAAGCTTTTCTTGTCCTTTTTGCCAAAAGGACTTTTACATCTTGTTTTTCAGGAAATTAAGCTTTGAACCACAAATCTTTTGTAATAAAGATTTCCCGCCGTGTCCTCCAGGATGTTGTCCCCTGGAACAAACACAACAGTGGTGACCTTAGCCTGGAAGTAAATAAGGATGCCTTCATGCATATTACTTTCAAGCCTAAAGAGACACTAGCCAAGTTTGCAGACAGATTCTACATGGAAGGACAACAACTAATTATGAGCAGAAAGTTGACTGCCCATGAAGCCTACATGGCTTGCGCTCAAGCCCTCAAGGTTAACCAACTTCTGTGCCTTCACTTCAAAGCCCATAAGGCTATGCTCTCTTCTATGAAGAGCATAAAGACTTTTTTTGCAAGATATGCATCTTACCCACTCTGGCGCAGTTGTTAGGGAAAGTTGAGCAACTCCTAACTCTGGTTCATCTTCCTGTGGTCCTTGCATTCTTACCATAAACTTGCAAAATCCACCTCAATGCCAAGGTTGCCACAACTGTGGGAAGATAGGTCATCATTCTTGAGTCTGCGCCAATCTTTGGGTTGAAGGAGCTGACCCAAAAGAACAGGCGGGAAAAGAGCAGTCAGCCTAGAGGCAGAGAGGCTCTTGGTTGACAATTCTTCCCAGTCTCTTCCTATCCCTCCCTCTATGGCTGCCTCTGAGCCTGCTGATAATGAGGCTCCTCCTATCCTCCTCTTGTTTCACAATATCTCTGATGACTCTGACCTGAATGACTCTGATATTGATAACGCTGATGCATATGGGTACTCCGTTCTGGCTGTTCCTGAAACCATTTAGTCCACTATAAGTTACGCTCAGGAAAGACTACAACTACCGCTAAACCTTTTCCTGAAGCCAAAGAAATTTTTGCGCGCCCTTACCTCACTAAGGCTAAGAGATCCCCTGTGCTATTGAAGTTGTCAGAAGAAGCTGCTGAGGTTATTGATGCTGTCTTCAAAAATATATCTGTTTTCTCCCCCTCCAGACTGTTTTTAAGGAGTTCCCGGGATTAAGATGTATGATTAAGAAGTGGGATAAGGAACTATCAGAGGCTTGAGATATCCTGGCTGTCTTTCCCCCCTTTGGTTGCACTACCACTTGAGTAGAAATATCCATTCAAAAAGTAAAGATCAAGGCTGTTTTAGACACTGGCTCACCGGTCAATGATGTTTCCTCCAAGATTGTGAAGAAACTCAAACTTGCCCCTGACCTTAATTATCACCAGTTGTATGGCATGGCTAGACTGTCTATGTCCCGCGCCATAGGGGCTTACTCTGCTCTACCCATGCGGTTTGGCAAGCTTCTCCTAGCTGCGCCAGCAGTTTTATTGGAAAATGAGAGTTACAATCTCCTAGTTGGCACCCAGTTCCTTAGGGAATATAATGGGATAATCAACTTGAAGGATAGCTACCTCTCTATTCTGGGATATGAAGTCCCTCTGATCTTTGAAGAGCCAGTTAAAGTTCCTGGGAAACAGCTCAAGACCTGTGCCTAAGAATATCCCACTGGGGTTTTCAACCTCAAGTATTGCACCCACTCTTCAAACATGAAGTGTCCATCCATGGCTTGTCCTGCGTCTGAAGGGATCCCTCTCCTAGCAACGTCTGCTGTCACCATTCCCCCTGGCTCCCAGACTATCTTAGACTCCCAGATATCCTATGAACTACCTGAACTCACCTTCTTGGAGTTGTACTCTCCCCCCTCCTTAGGACGCAACAAACCTTACCTCTGTCCTGGAATCCTAGATGTCTCTCATAAAGACCCTGTTCAGTTGTTGGTAGTCAACCTGACTGCAATCCCCATGACTGTATCTAGGGGGCAGTTTGTTGGATATGGCAAGTTGTTGAGCGCTCCTGACTTCCTGTCTCTTCATCCCTTTGGTACGTTTCAAGACTTTAACCTACCAGAGGATGAGCTGCAAGTCCTATCTTTGTTCACTGCACAAGTCTTCCCATAACTTTCCCCGGTTCAACAGAAAGAGGTGCTAGATTTACTAGACCAATTTCCCAATATCTTTGCTAAGTACAGTACCAATTATGGGTTAGCCAAAGGCGTTATCCATCAGATTGACACTGACAACACCCCTCCTTCTGTGCAAAACCATATCACCACAGTTGTGTAGAAGACACCCAAGTGTCTAAAGAGCTCAAACAACTGTTAGACGCTGGGCTGCTGGCACCTTCCCAAAGTCCTTGGGCATCCCCGCTACTCATCTTAAAGAAGAAAGAGGGGCTCATTGTATTGTGATGTACTATTGCCTTTTAAACTCTTTGACCAAGAAGGACTCATACCCCTTGCCGTGTATTGATGATGCTCTCTGACGTCTTGGAGGCTCTAAGTTCTTCTCTGCCATGAATCTGGCGTCTGGATACTGGCAAGTTGACCTATCACCCGAGGATCATCAGAAAGCCGCGCTCATTACTTCTGAAGGACTTTTTGAGCCTACCTGCATGCCCCAGGGACTTTACAACGCCCTGGCCACCTTCCAAAGGGCCATGGACTCCATCCTTTGTGACTTGAAGTTGTTGTGCGTCCTAGTATACTTCAATTATATAACAGTTTTAGAGCTACCTTCACCAATCACCTGGCTCATCTCAAAGAGGTGTTTATAAAGATTCAAGAAGCTGGCCTCAAACTGAAGCCTTCCAAGTGCGCCTTCTTCAAAGAACGTCTTGAATTCTTGGGCTACGAGGTACCCAGACAGGGATTTGCCCAATGACTAAGAAGGTTGAAGCCATCTACAAAATGCTTCCTCCCATCAACTTGCAAAAGTACAAGTCTTCCTGGGGATGATGGGCTACTACAGACAGTTTATCCCTGACTTTGCCAATACTAGTGAAACTTTAGTCCAGCTATTACGTAATGTTCCTTTTGAATGGACTGCCATTCAACAGCAAGCCTTTGAGACCCTTAAACAAAAACTCAAAGAGGCACAAATCCTAGTGTATCCTGGCTATGATAAGGAGTACATCCTGTACACCAACACTAGCAATCTAGCTATTGGAGCCATTCTTGCCCAGCTGGACAACAAGGGTGTAGATCATCCTGTGGCTTACACTTCCTGTGTGCTAAACAAGCATGAGAAGAACTATAGTGTCACAGAGAAGGAGTGTCTTGCCATGTTGCATGCAGTCAAGCAGTTTCAACAATATGTATATGGTACCCACTTCACAGTTGTCACTGATCACGCTTCTCTCAAGTGGTTACAGTAGCTTAAGGAACCTGAAGGGCGCCTAGATAGATGGGCTCTACGTCTGCAGGGATACAACTTCACAGTGCTCCATTGCCCTGGGATTCAACACCAGAACTCTGATGGGCTCTCCAGAATGCCCATTCTTGCTTTGCATCTTGCAGAGGCCAACCGGTTATAAAAACTAATTGGTTACCCTTCTTCTTGGCTAAGTGAGACAGAAGAGGTACAACTGGCCTTGTCCAAGCTATCCAAAGATACCCTCATATGCAACAATCAGATCTTCAAGAAAGTATGAGACCAATATCTGCCTTATGTACAGCCCAGTCTATGCCTCTTGTTGGTGTCACAAGCTCATTAAGAGACTGGGCATGGAGGCATTGCCAAGACCTTTGACTGGCTTCAGAAGAACTACTTCTGGGAGAACCTTTGCCTGGTGATCCCAGATGTCATAGCTAGCTGCCACAACTGCCAGCTATAGAGGCCTTGAGCTGCTGCCCACGAGTTCAAATTAGTTCCCCCGCAACATGCCTTTCACACTGTTAGCATTGACGTGGTAGGTCCTCTTCCCTGCTCACATTCTGGGTGTTGCTTTATTCTGATTGCTGTCAATCACTTCAGCAAGTGGGTATAGGCTTGCCCTACAAAGGACATCACGGCTAAGACAACTGCTGCCTTCCTGTTGTAAGATGCTTTCTACCGCCATGGCTGTTCTCAAGTGCTGCTCTCAGATAATGGGACTAACTTCAATGCCAAGCTAGTAACCTTTGTTGTCAAAGCTTTGGGATTGCACCAATCCTTCTCTGCCCCCTACAATCCTTCTATAAATGGGCCAGTTGAGCGTGTAAATTCAACACTGGTCTCTATCATGAGGAAGCTTACCTACTCTGACGCTGCCAACTGGGACCTATACTTACCTGCCTCTCTCTTTGTGTACCGCCTTAGCAAACATTGTGTCACTAGATACTCCCCTTTTGCTAAACTATATGGGCAAGAGGCTACTACCCCATTGCTCTTGGGGCCCCCCTGCTTACATCAGAAAAGGACATGAATCCTGACAACCACATTAAGGATTTAGTCAACCGCATAGTTGATATACAGGTCACTGCCTACACTTCAGCATATAAGACTAAGATGCTTGAGCTCACTCCCAATAACGCTGGATGCTCCCCCTGCCTGAATTTGATGTTGTTGACCATGTACTTTACTATCAACACAGAGTAGGTGGTTGCTCACATAAGTTGGACTCTCTGTGGATTGGCCCTTTATAAGTGACCTTTAAGCAAGGGTCCAAATATACTGTAAAGCTCCTGTCCAGTGGCCGTCCTTTTGCTCAAGTGCACGCAAAGTTCATTTGTAAATACCACCCCCTAAGGCCAATCTAGGGGAGGGCAATGTCGTGAATAACGCTATTCACCATGTTTTAATTTTGCCTTTGGTGGGCTATTTTGAGGACAAATTGCTTGCTTTTGCTTTATTCTCTTGAAAAGAGTTGATGACTGAATCAGGAAATACAACTGTTTGTTTTCTTGATCCTGCGCAACTCACTTGCCTCACTAGTGCTGGTGGCAAGTGATCCTACTGTTCATGTACTGTTTTGTGGTAAAGCTACACAGTATATATTCCCAATCTTTATACCCAATAAAATTTAAGTTCTATTCACATTTTTGTCTTTGTGTTTTCTGTACTTCTGCGCCTCTCTCTAGCCACAACTAGTAAAGATTATTCTTCCAGGGCTACAGGGTAAACACATTTGCCTTCCCTGTCATCTAACCGAGACTTAGTACAAATCCAATCCTAAGGTTAGTATTTCCCGTTGTATGTCTGTGCCGCGCCTCAGAACACGGCACTAATAAAAAATCCCTCTTCTTTTTCAAGATCCAGAAATCTTGACAGTGGTGCTCACAACAAAAAAAGTTTCCATTAGTATCAAGTCAAGGCGCTGCCTTGCCACTGCTGACCCCAACTTTATTGATAAGTACAGGGGGATACATGGAGACCAGCTATACTGAGCAAGACCAATCTTTCCGCTTAGAGCTGACTCCATACAAAACACCCACGCTTCTGCTTTAAATGATCCAGCTCAACATTACAGGGACTGCTGTTGCCATGGGACAACATCAATACAACATAGAGGAGGTACACGCCGTTTTGAAAGCTTTGCAACATGGTAGATGTAATCTCAATGATCCCCAGGGCAACACCAAGTTTAATTTGTTCCAGATTGATGGTACTACCAACAACCTGAGTAACAATTTCCACAGATACCAGGATGTCACTTGCACCCAGCTGGATCAGCTTCTCCAACTGGATCAGAGCAGGGTCCAGGAAGTGCTTGCATATTTTGTACACCCAGCAATCAAACATCTCCAACAACTGGTTGCCAGGCAGGAGCTGGAGTTGAATGAGCTCAACCGCTTTTGCTCCGAGCTACAGTTGGCCAACCTTAATTTGGTCAGTTGACTGAACATCAGCTTTATAACTGTACAGACCGTTATGGCAGGCCTATGTGACTCCACCGCCTTTGCCCATGGTAGGGTAGATGAGATAGTCAACCAATTCAATAACCAGGTTGATCAGCTTGTGGGTGGTGTCCTGGATAATTGAGGCCTAAGCACACAATGGATTGTAGATGTAAAAAACCATTGTGTAACACTAAGCCGCCATTTACAGACGTTGCCCAGCAACCAAGATCATGTAGATCTTGTTACCTAGCAGGAATACTTGCGCCAGTCAATTAGAGACAATTGTAACAAGCAGGATGTGTGTCACTCCAAGGTAGTCAACTATGGCAACAGGATTGCGGAAATGGTCAACAAAATGAAGTCCACCAGCCGTAGCCAACACACTGTTTTCAATGAACAGGAGGACCATCAGTGCTTCCTGGATCACTTGGAATACACCAAGGACCAGAAGAAGCTATGGGATGCAGTAAAAGATGCGCAGAGTTTAGCGTCTGAGCTGTATGAAGACATAGCAGGGCTTTGCTGTGATCTTGCCGCCGCTGAGTTCCAGACCAAGGAGTTGTTAAACTGCCAGGATCTTTTAGCCAGTACAGTCTTAAAAGCAGAGGAAAACTACAGCTCTCTACTAGAGCAGGTACACAGAAACAAAACCTAATGTAAGGAATTTGAAGCTAATTTGTTAGCCAAACCGGCTAGATTGGAAAATATAGCCTCTTCTGAAAGTAGCACATCTTCAGGCAGAAGAGCGTCATCTGTACCAACATCAAGTCCAGAGCAGCAGAAAAACTCTTCATTGCCTAATTTCTTTGACCTCTCTCCTAACCATGTGAGTAATGATTCAGGTGACACCTGTAGAGTTCCTAGAGTAGTAGCAGCCTTGCCACTCCTCACTTCCTTGTCAGTGCCGTGTGCCAATAACACTCACGCCACTAAAAAGGAAGATAAAGAACTAACTGTCCCTGATCATAAGTTTAAACTGCTCAACCTGCCAAAGTTCAATAAAAATGGAAATATTCAAACTTTTATCTGCCTCTTTAAAATGCCCATGAGAGGTGTTAGTGATCACATGAAGGCAACCACCCTCATAAACACTCTGGATCCCACCTGCGTAGACGTCATCATGCCCCGCCTGCCACTAGACAATTGGACTTATGAAGACGCACGCCAGGCCTTTATTGAGGAATTTGGTAGTGAGACCAGATTGCAAGCGTGAAAGGCATAGTTCAGTAACATCTTGTTCAAAAAGTACGGGTCTGTTTAAGATTTTGTTGACCGCTTCTATCATGAAGTGCAGGTTCTTCTAGGTGCTGGGGTTCTTTCTGAGTTGGACTACAGAATCACCTTGGGACGTGCACTGCAATCATACCGGGAATTAGCCAATGTCATGTTCCCTATTTTGGATCAATCTAGCTCAACTTAAAGGATCACCAGTTATTTAAGCCACCTTGGGGCCCAGTTTGGAGCTCCAAATAAAGAACAGAATAATTGCACATCTACTCCCACCAAGGATAAGAATTGCAAACCCAAGTCATACAAGGTCGCTTCTGAATCCAACAATAAATAAAAAAAGTGATTCAAGGCCAAGAAACCACCAGGCCCTTGCCACAAATGTGGGAAGAAAGGGCACTGTACCAGCGTTTTCAAGGGAAAATGGTGTGATTCCTCAATAAATGTGATGGTCAATCAGAAACAGGATGACCAGGAAAAAGCCAAGGCAGGCCAGTAGAGAAATATACTGAGTCCGCCACTTCCCCAATTCCAAAAGAACAAGACTGACAGTCTCCAGAGGTAGCTGAGTCTAATACAACCCCTCCTGAGACAACAGCCCAAGAAGCATCAATATTAGATCCGCCCTTGGTCAGTCCACCGTCCCACTTTGCCCCCAAACAGGAGTTCAAAGAGGATCCTCTACACATGCTTGTGTCAGACAACCTTTACGCTATTCCTGCTAGAGGTAGGGAACGCCCAAGGAAGGTTGCACCAAACGCTCTAGAGACAGTTTCCAAACCGTATACGGTTCAAGTACAAGAAACTTGCCTTGCTTATGATCTTAGTGTAGCCAGTGACCTACCTTCCTTGAAGGGAGTCCAATTCTCCCTTCCCATTGAGACCATTGAGGCCAACTTCCCTGAGATTGGTCAAAGTCTCAAACAGTACTTTGATACTCCAGCACCCTTGGGTGTACACATATTAAACTTACACTCTGAACATTACTCTGAATGTACATATGCAGATATCTCTGTTAATAAAGTCAAGGTGCGCGCCATAATAGATAGTGGTGCTCCTATTAATATTGTGTCCACCCACCTTGTCAGGAAGCTAGGTATTGCTCCTGACATTGCGCACACCAGAGTATATGTACTGCCAGTAAACACACCACCATGTCAGAAGGAGCTTACAGCGCTCTGCCAATGCGCTTTGGCTCCATTGCTGTGTCCTCCCCTGCTGTGGTCCTGCCCAGTGAAAATTACAACGTGCCCATTGGTACTGCATTTCTATGTAAATATGGGGTCAGATTGGATATGAAAGACAACACTCTGACAATCCTTTGCTAGACCATCCCACTGTATTACACGTGGGACGCAAAACCATCAGTTAAGGTAAAACCTAGCATCAATCTGGTATACAAGGATGGTGTGGTGGCAGTTCCCTACACCTGTACAGAGAAAAAGGGAAAGTGGCTGCCAACCCAGATCAAGAAGCACAAAGGAATTCTGCTCCGCTTGAAGTCAACTCTTACACTTGGATCTGGCCAACAGCAGGTTGTCAACACGGTTTTAACCTTAGACATCCCCACTGGATTATATGGCAAAGTTCATCAGCCCTGGGGACGTTCAAGATTTGAACTGTGTATTGCTCCTGGGATAATCATTCCTGGCCATGGCAAAATTCATGTCCTACTGGCCAACCTTCAAGGGCATGACATCCACATCAAGAAGAACCAGATTGTAGGATTTGTTTATCTTTTACCATTTGAAGAACTGGACAGCTTTGAGTGTATTGGAGACCTGTCAGAAATGGGTCTTCCTGATCAAGTTAAAGCTGCCGCATATGTAACCACTCCATTGGCTGATCTATCTTCCCTCAATGATGCTGACGGGAACAAGCCAGTGCACTTTTTGAATAATATTGTTGCATATTTGCAGAGGACAACTTCAATCTTGGGTGCACCAATGAGGTCACCCATCACATTGACACGGGGGATAACAAACCTGTCTGCCTTCAACCAATTTGTTCCTCAAAGGCCAGTGAAGAGACTGTGAGCAATGAAATCCAGCAACTTCTAGATAGAGACCTGTTGATCCCATCCAAGAGTCCCTGGGCGTCACCCATCCTGATAGTAAAAAAAGAAGGATGGGAGTAATTGAGTAGTGATAGACTACAGACGTCTGAATTTGATAACCAAGAAGGACTTGTACCCGCTGCCCAGGATTGACAACGCACTGGATCAACTTGGAGGTGCCAAATACTTCTTAGCCATGGACCTCATATTGGGGTACTATAAAATCAAGCTTCCACCCAAGGAACAGGATAAGTGTGCCATAATTACCTCCCAGGGCCTTTTCTAGCCAATCCAAATGCCACAAGGGTTATGCAATGCATATTCAACCTTCCAGTGGGCCATGGACACCATACTGGGTGATCTCAAGCTCTCCTGCGTCCTAGTCTACCTGGACAATATCAATGTGTTTTCAAAAACCTTCAATGAACACCTTGAGCATTTGGAGGCTTTATTCAAAAGATTGGCAGATGTCAATTTGAAGATCAAACCCCAAAAATGTCAATTCTTCAAGGACCGGTTGGAATACCTTAGATTTGTGGTGGATACTGCAGGACTCCGCCCTCAGCCAGCTAAAGTGGAGGCAATCACCAAGATTAAGTGGCCAGAAAGCAAACGCAATATACAGGTCTTCCTGGGGATGGTAGGATACTATTTTTGCTTTATCCACAACTTTTCCTGTACTGGCAAGCCTCTGTTTCATCTACTGAAGAATGGAGTCCCCTTCCTATGGACAGCAGCCTGTCAGGACGCTTTTGAGGCCCTCCGCACCAGCCTGTCCTCCAGTCCAGTGTTGATGTATCCAGACTTCAGCAAACCTTTTGTTGTACATATGGATGCCTCTTTATCCGCCTTAGGAGCCGTCCTTTCCCATTTGGGCAACACAGGGGCAGAACACCTAGTGGCCTATGCTAGGCGCTCACTGAATGTACATGAGCAAAACTACATGGTCACAGAAAGGGAATGCCTTGCCGTGATATACACCTACAAAAAAAATTAGAGTATACTTGCACAAGGTACACTTCACTGTGATCACTGATCACACTAGCCTCAGTTGGCTGCAAAATCTTTGGGAACCAGAAGGACGCCTTGCCTGATGGGCATTAAAACTCCAGGCTTTCAATTACACTATAGTCCACTTCTTTGCGCCAACCACCAGAACGCAGAAAGTTTGTCAAGACTTCCCACAGTTGCTATAGTAGCAACTCAGGCCAACCTGTTATACAAAAAGATGCTCACCAACAAGTTCAAGGACAAACTAGAAGAAGTACATGCCATCCTCTGCAAGCTCCGCAAAGACTGTAAGGTGGAAAACCAAAAGCTATATAAGTACCATGATGGTGCCAAATACATCTTTCCCAGACCTTCAGAGCGCCCAGATCTGATAATGGCCGCCCACACGGCAGTGGGTCACAGTGACCTAAGAAAACAGTCTACCAGCTTCAACAACATTACTACTGGGAGTCACTCTTCTTTGACGTGAAGGAAACCCTGACATACTGTACAGAATGTCAGCACAAGAAACCCTTCATTGTTAAGCATCAATACACAGCAGTAGAGTACAAGTTTTCTTGGCATACTGTTAGCATAGACGTGGTTGGGCCTCTGCCAATGTGTGTTGGTTGTTTGTGCTACATTATTGTGGCAATTGACTACCTCACAAAATGGGTGGAAGCTAGAGCGCTGCAGCACATCAGCGCCAAATCAAAAGCCAGGTTTGTATTGGAACAGATTATTCATTGACATGGCTGACCCAGTTTGTTCTTACCAACAACGGAACAACCTTCACTGCTCACATAATTACAAAATTAAATGAGCTCATGGGCCTGTGGGGAGTGCTCTCTACACTCTATCATCCAGAATCAAATTGTATGATTGAGAGAGCTAATGGCACTTTAGTCAACATTCTGCAAAATCTGGAAGATTCCCAAACTTTGGAGTGGTATCTCTTCCTGCCTGCCGTTGTGTTTGCCTACAACATCTCAATTCACAGCACAACTGGCTTCTCTCTGTTCCAATTGACATATGGACGTCATCCAGCTATCCCGCCAATTCTGTTTTCAGCAATGGGGGACCCAGGTAACATAACATATCAACAATATATGTCTAGGTTAGCCAATACGCTCATCAAGCTTCAGGCTGAAGCTTTCACTGAAACCTCCCTCATCAGGAACAAATGATGCAAGACTGACAACAAGAATCAATGTGCCTTAGCCAAATTTAAAATTTGCACTCAGGTTTATACCACAACAGAGTTGTAGGAGGGGCTCATAAGCTTGACAGCATCTGGAAAGGGCCTTTTGAAATCATTGAGAAGACCTCTCCAGATGTTTATCCAATCAAGGATCTGGCCAATGGAAGACTCATCAACAGAGTCCACACCAGGTTCCTCAAGTCATATTTTTTCATTACAAATATTGGCTCACAATAAAGTTTACTAAATAAAGTCTAAAAGAAAAATCATAATAGGAAAAAAGAAGCTTTATTAAAAACAACTAGGGGTTGCCTTCCTGATATTCAGGATCTTCTTCATCCCCTTCAGAATCAGTTACTTGGGTGCTTCCTCTTTGAGACCTTTGAACCACCTGCCTCAGGCTCCAGATGCTCACAAAAGGGAACTCCCTCTCCTCAGCAAACCAGTAAGTGGCGGCCTGAAGCCAGAGTCTACACTCACTTGGGATTATCTGCAAAAAACAAACAAAAGGAATTGGAATCACCCCAGAGATGGCATTGACCCGCCAGAGCCCAGCATCCAAAGGGAAAGCGCATGATAAGACCATGCAGTCCAACATGAAATTGGATATATACCAATAGCAGCGAGGCAACAGCGCCTTGAGACTGCCCAGCTTTTTGCGGACTTTCTTCTGCTGTGCCGCCATATTGTCAGCATTAGCCATTGACAGGCTAAGATTGGGGGTAAGCATTATGTCCCCACATAACACCATGCCGTGAACTGCTTGTTGCTTGGCCCCACTATTGATGGCGGCATAAACACTACGGACCACACAACAGATTTGACTGTCTTGCGCATCTGAGTTGTCCACACCAGAGACAAATACAGTTGTGGAAATCCCTCTAGAGCGCCAAACCAAGAAGAGAACACCCGCAAGCCAAAGTCTAGGATATAGCTTTGAAAAGCCTCACCTACCCCGCCAGCATCCCCAGTACTCACCAGAAGCTCTGCCAACTGATTGCCCAACTTCCCCGCCAGGTCTTTGTCCTCCACACTATGGAAACCATTGCTGGAATGGTTTATGTGCTGCTTAAGATCATGGCACAGGTGTTGATCCATTATCACAAAAAGAAAGTGGGGGATTACATCCATCCCCAAGTAAAGTTGTGAGATGTTGAAACCCTCTTCACCCAATCCAAGTAAGGGCACAGAATCAAGATCTGGCAGATTGGCATCCACCAAATAATAGGTGAAGGTGCCAGAGTTAGGGTCAATGACAAAAGGCACGCCCTCCAGATTCTGAGGGCGGGTACACGCTGAACCAGCCTGAGCTTCAGCTAGGCGCTTTTTTCCACCAACAGAAGACCGCCCCGCGGCCTCACTCTCCACTGGGATTTTGTTACTATTCTCACCCGGTACCAAACTCTCTAAGCCAGACCAGAGTGAACCAGTGTCTGCTTGCCAGAGCCCACAAAGCAACGCCACCTTGTCCTCCTTAGAAAGCCCACAAAAACGCCGACGGTCCTCCTCTGACATCTGTGCCACCATTTGGCAGGCATTGGAATTGTTGCTAACTCCAGAATAATTGCTACTCATATTCTGGGCTAAAGAAGTTCTCCAGAAATTATATAGCTCAGTCAAGTGGGGGGAAATGTCAGGAAATCCTGATCTATTAGGGTTGACTGATCTATATTCCTATCACTGAAGCTGTGGGTTGACATTGGACGGATCACAGCAAGAGTGACACAGCTATTCTGGAATACGGAGAAACTATAATAAGATTGATGTAGTTTCCAAGTCAGAAGACACCTGAGACAGTCTGGGTCTCAGGTCACAGGCCAATCCAGAAGCTTCTATAATTAGATGCTAAGGATTCAGGATTCCAAATAGGGACGCAGACCCAACCCAGAGATTGGAACGGGGAATTAAAACATCCTGTTTCACTGAGAAGTGAGACATAAGACCGCCTGTGCAAATATTTCACATTATACCAAGCACAAGGGCAGGTTGGCTAAATTGGGTGTCAATTTAGTTTGCTGTAACTAAGTCAAGGTATATCTAGGCTGAGGAGGAGAAATCAGAAGCCTATAATATTACCTCATCTCAAACCTTATTCAGGTTTTGGGATCCAACTCTAGGGGGTGAAACTAGTAGCTTAGGGATGATAGGCTAGCTAGTAAGAGTTGTCCGCAGCTAGACACCAGTTTGGCTGCTAGCTTTCAACTATAAATGGTCCTTCCAAGATCACTTGGAAGGCAGACAATTAATACCCATCAATATTACTACTAGTCCAAATAGTAGTAGTGTCAAGTACAATAAGAGTGACTTATTGATACTTTCAGAATCCTGCCAAATCACCATAGACAGTGTTGCATCTCCAAAGGACCACAGGACTCTCCCATCACTTGGCACAAGCAGCAACAGAACACAGCCTGTTGCCGCAAAAAACACACCAATTGGAAATACATCTGTCTTCATACAGATATCCCATCCCAACATGATTAACTCACCTAATAAAAACAACCCCTGTTCTTCTTCAAGATCCAGAAATCTTGACAGTTGCTATTGAGGCTTGTTGTTGGCTCAAATTTGTAACTTTTGTGACTGAGCTTCATGCATTTACAAAAAAAAACATAGCAAACATGGTAGATGTGTTATGTGACTGAACTTCATGTGTTCTATTGTTTGGTACACTCATTGTTGAATCATTAAGCATTTGTCCCCAGTTTGAGTAGGTTGTTGTATGACGGAATATTTTTGCTAAATAGAGCTCATTTCTGTGGAATTATCTTCTTTTTAGATCTATCAAGTTATAATTTTTTTTGTGACTGAATCTATGCATTCTAAACTCACTAATATATGTTTATCTCAACAGGCTTAAAAACTACTTTATCAGCATTTAAAGAAATTAGCTTTCATTATTTTTTTTGTTTTAGCAATAAAGCCTATTTCTTCAAAACTATCTTCTTGTACTCTCACTTATTTTTGATACATCTTTAGAACAATGTGTCAAAACAGCAGACTTGTGCTGCAAGCAAGGTTCTGATAAAGCAGGTTTGTGACCTGCAACCCAACTGCCCAGTGACTTGAAGCCAAACTAGGAAGTTGACTCAAATTTTCAAATCCAACAACATGACCAAATGATGATCCCTTACAGTAAATACCTTGTTTTGGCGCTTGAATCATCAATAGGATCAAGTCACTCCCTTCACCATCTAACCAAGTATTGCAACCAAGATTCAAACCTTGCCTGCTAACGTATCTTATGATACATAGGGGCGCTTGATGAGTCGCCCCTTGACGTATCTAATGTTATGAATGAATCTGATGGCAAGATCAAATGGCAGGCACTTCATCCTAATTAGGAGCGTTGCCAGTTTGACCTGCTGATCCCCGCACAAGTTATTCCTTGGCTCCAAACCCTACATGGAACTCCCCACTATGCCACCCCCTTGTGGCCTTGTGGCTTCCCCATTTAGTATATTAATCACAATATTCTACAATAAACAATACCTTATTCTTATTATTCTGTCCTTTACTATTGGACTGTTGTCTTCCCCAATTCTAAGTACTGGACCCTCATTGGTTCAGTTGCAACAATGATAGCAGAAGTATGTTATAACCTATTTTAAAAACAAAATTCCCCCCAAGAAAGGACAGAGTACAGGCCACATGGCTACTCCACAACAAGAGATGTTCCTTCCAATCCCCAAGGGGGACAATCCTAAAGGTTATGTCATCTATCAAGATCAGTTAGTTCTTACCAGTGTATACAATTGACTCCGCCTTGGGCAGTGTGACGCTAGTGTCACCCTGCCACAGTTGGATCTGTTGCAACGTATGCTCAACCTCCAACTAGAGTCCTTCACTGGCGGTGTCAAAGGAGCTGACATTGTCAGTTTGCTCCAGTCCACCAAAACGCGCCTTTGTATCAGTCAGGTTCCTGAGTCCATGTGGGTTGCCATTGCATCTGGCCGCCTTATGGGGCCTGCTGCCGTGTGGTTCACTAACTGGGCCAGCCAGGAGTTTGACGTCACCTGGGCAACATTTTGAGACGCTGCCAAGTCCCAATATAGTGAAACCTTCTCTCCCATTATCCTGGGGACTCCCCTCTTAGCCATCAAGCAGACTGGTTCCGTCCCTGAGTATCTTGCTGCTTGGCAACAAGCCCTTGCTGCCGCCCCCAAAGCAGTGACCAATGGGAACGCCATGTTGCTCACTCTCATTGTTAATGGGTTAAAATCCCATATTTGCAAGTGGGTTCCCGTTGGCCGCTGCACCTCTATTGACAACTGCTATAAAGCCATTGTAGAGGCCAGTAACCAGGGTTTAATGGGCTTCCGCTGCACCAACAATGCTCCACCCCAACCACGTCCTGCACCTAACAATGGCTAAGGTCAAGTGGGCTGTTGCCAACCTTGCCAGCAAAAAAGCTCAGCTAAACGCCCCCGCAAGGGGGAGCTCCAGCTAGCGCTAATCAAGGACCAGGGAAAAGCCTGGGGGTTGTAACAACAAGAGACCTTACAACCCCAACCAACCTGCCCTCTCAGTCCTTGCTTGCAAAGAACTCCCACAACTACAATCTTCATGAGGTCAAAACCCTAGACGTCTTTCAGGTCCATAGAGACAACCCCGTGTTTCAAGCTGCTCATTCCGCAAATAAAGTAACACGCTTGTCCTATCCCTTCTGTTTCTGTTTGAACACCCACAAGTTTATTGGTAGATACTGGGGCTGATCACACCATGGTAGATCAGGCGTTTGCTGACTCCCAGCAATTAGACCAAGTACCCAGCAGATTCAAAGCATTACGTGTAGCTGATTCCTGCAGAATTGCCATCACCCACAAGACAGTACCCTTCTCTGTAAGAATGGGGAACGTCCAGGTGAAGCTCTCTGGGCCAATCATGGCAGGCCTCAGCCACAACGTAATTGCTGGCCTCAACTGGCTCTGGCATAACCTCCCTTACATTGACTGGGATACCTCTGTCATCAGCCTTGATAGAAATGGGGTGGATTTTCATATTTACCCCATGAAAATGAACAAACTACTACATGAAACTGTGTTTGTCAGAATGACAGAAACAGGCTCATACAATTTCAAGGGGGAACTAGACTTTAACCAATGTTCAGTCAAAGTTATCCGTGCAGAACCATCTGCAGTCCCTCCCTTGTCAACATCAACACCACCAGCGCTAGCTGCACTCCTCAAGGAGTACAAGGACGTATTCAGTGAAACACTTGAACAATTACCTCCTCCCCAGGAGATCCAGCACTCTGTACAACTTCAAGGGTTGTTACATAAAGACACAACTATTATACCGTCTCACATCAAAGGAAGATGAAACCCTCCGCCAGCACCT
>QTSX02003082.1:0-119302 GCA_014839935.2 Entomophthora muscae | reverse complement strand
TTTTAGTGCCAGATATGTCTTGGCATAAATGTGTCAATCCTCAATGGTCTTTTCACTGTTCTTATTGTACGGAGAAACTCCGAGCACCTTCCACCAGAAGCCCAAATCAACCATTGCTTTGTAAACAAGGGTTTTAGAAACAGAAAGCCCAAACTCTGTGGCAAGCATTGATTGGACAGCAAGTGTGTCCAGGTGGCAATCCTTGGCTACCCACTGCTTGATTGCATCAATATAAACAGACTGAAGGAATTTGGGCTGCCGCTTAGCCTTGATGGATTTGGCAATTTACCCAGTGTTGCCATACTTGGTGTTGATGTGCGGCATGGTATCTGGCTGTGACACCAAATTGGGACACAATATCCTGAAACTGCCATTCCCCCGTTCAAGCAGTTGAGGAGAGCTTCATGCTCACTATCTGTTAACACACTCCTGGCCCTTGGCAGGTACCACGGCATCCTGGCTAGCAGGCTTGACACAGGGGATGAGGAACTTTATGTGAGAAGGTGGGACCATGCTTGGTTGCGCTGGCGCTGTCAATGATGGGATTCAAGACACAGGCACAGATGGCTCCTCGGTTGTGGGATGGTGGCTGATAGGAGGTATCAAAGACGCGGGGAAAGGTAGCAACTCTTGGGTCAAGAGTGGGGGGCTGGGTGACAACTTGGTATATGGTGGAGGTGTAAGTAACCTCAGTGTTCTCGGGTGACCCTGGTGTAGGAGAATTTTGTGGCAGGCCTTGAGAGTGGCTTCTGTCTGGGATTCAGGCTGGCTGATCAGTCTTGGGATGCAGGAGGTGGTTGGCTGGCAATGACACCTTGGGAGGCCTGTGTATTGACATGACTCCCCTCAAGTTGGGTTCTGGGTCTGTTCTTGGACCCTCTGGAGACACCCTCGTGGACAGGCTGCCCCGCAAGCTGGTGCAAGAGCAGGTTGAGAATGCAATTGATTGTCTATAAAAATAAAATAAAAAATATATTTCAGATTAATATGCATGTTTATTTGGATTTATTGGTTTAGTTGTGGGGAGTTATTTTCTCTTGAGTTAGCCTTGAATAGTAACAGAATTTCTATATCTCTGATTTGAAGTGATTAATCTTGTATACTTTCTGGGTTTGGATGATTTTAAAGTTTAATAACTTTTTTATGTCTAATTATGGTTATTGAGATTGAATTTTTAGTTTGGTTTTAGTTGTGGTGGAGTTTCTTCATTTGGGTTGGTGTTTCCTAGTGTGCTTAGTGTACCTTAAATTTGGATTCCAGTTCCCGCAATTAATATCTGAGTTTACTAGTGGCATTCAAAAGTGATTTGAAATTTGGTCCATGGATTTGACAATCCTGCAATTTCAAAAAAAATAGTAAACTTAATGAAAATGGTTGATGGATTTGAACACTTCAAATCTGATTCCAGTTACTTCATTTTTTCCATTGAAAATATGCAGCTCAACTTGAACTTTGCAAAGTGTCTATGAGTTCCTGCATTTTCAAATATTCAAATAAATATTCAAAAAAACAATTTTAATTAAAAAAGGCCATCCCACAAAAGTGATTTGAAATTTGGACCAAGGATTTGACAATCCTGCATTTTTATGTTCAGGTTCTGAATTTACAGTACAAATTCCTTTTGTGACTCTTGATAAAATTTTATTGTTTTGTATTGTTTTCTGTGGCTTTAATCTCCCAATACCTCTGCTTGGAGCATATTGTCTTAAGATTTCAACTTTAAGAATAATTTTGTTGCAATTCTTTTGGTAGTTGTGGCTAAATCCCCTGTTTTACAATGGTTCTCTTAGCTGGGGCACAAAGAAGAATCAACCTGGATGCAAACAGAATTATATCAATTAGCAATAGATCTGGGTTTGGTTGTATTTTGTTCTGAGATAAGTTGATCTTTTTGCATCTGAGGTGATTTCACTTTGAGCTTTTATGAAGGGAACAAATTTTTATTAGCGTTCAGAGACAGTGTTAAAAGTAAAGTGGCTATATGGAATTGAGGATTGTGTCACTAGGTGGGGGAAAAGACTGGTGGTGGCACTGGGAAACACTGCTGGGGTTGCATTTTGGGCAACAGCTTTGAAAACTACTGTATCTTTTAAACAGATTGAGCAAATTGTTTCTCAAGCCTGAAGTTCTTAAATAGAAGGTCAAGGTTAATATTGTTGTGCCAATCTCACTATCAGCTCCAATAGCTGATAAAGGATAATACTTATCAGTGAGATTTAAATAATTTATAATAAACTCTGTCATGATGTGATTAGTGTAAACTAGTCATTACTGGTTTTAATACCTCTTATCATTTAGGCTTTAGTGCAAAGAGTCAAATTGTGCTGTAGCATGGATGAACAAACAGTCCAGTTAATCAACAGGTTGCAATCTCAGAGGGTTAATTAGTTCATGAATTGATATGAATGTTTGATGGGCTGATAGGCAATAAACCCTGAGGTGAAGTCTAATCAGAGGATCAGTGGCTCAAGATTAATCACAAAACCCTTATAAAACTCTCCCCTTGTTTGTTAAATAAAAGATTGATTTTAAATACTTATACTTTTTATTATACACACTAGGCAGAAGAATTATCTTGGATTAGTCTTTAGTATTACATAAGCTGTAATTGAGTTAAGCATATACCTCACCATATCCAGAGATATAACATTTGGTGCTCACTCAAGCATGCAACAGCCGGATACTTCTTGCCGCCCTGTCAGGGACTCGTCTTTTGTCCAGGGAGGAGATAACCTGCTCCATGCTTTCCTCTGCCATCTTCAAGACCACCCTAATGGGCTGTTTATGGAGATCAACTGCCTTGATGGCACAAGGGATGGTCTTCCTGGCAAATTCTTTGCATTTGGTCAATTCATGACTGGCGTACAACATCCCCATCAGATTGAGGATTGCTTGGCCTTACACCTGGATGTTCTGGTACCACTAGAGGTGGATGGGAATGCAAAGCCTACCCAGCAACAGCTGGAGCAGGTCATAGGCTGTATGGGTTGCAGAGCCTACCAAAACAGGAAGGCACACAAGAAGCTGGTGGTACTGCCATCTTATGGCACAACTGCAAAGGAGAAATTTCAAAACTTCACTGGGATTACTCCAAACCAGCTTTGGTTGCAGATGAAAACAATTGAGCAAGCAAAGGAGTATATTCATAGCTTTGCACATCCTGCTATTTTCCACAATCACATTCACCTGGATTATCAACTTTCCCTCATATCACATCAGGGAAACTTGATTAATAACCAGTAAGCATTCCTCCAACATCTGTATGATGAGCTTATAGGCTCAATGGCTAACATCATTCATCAGATTAATAGTTTGGCTGGACACCAGAACTACACCGTTAATTAATCATTAAAGCTCAAGGAACCCTGACTAATTATGTGGCAACCACAATTGGGACTATGCTGGAGCACAAGGGATTGGATAATAATTAGCTCTGCACAGTAACCCCTCATATAAAAGGGGCAGAAGCTACTTTTTGTTACTTATGCAGCAAGGTCAAGTCTCTCTGTTGCTCATTGATAATGATCATGGATGGGCTTTCTACAAGAGCTAACAATGAATACTCTGCCATTGTCCAACAAGACATGGAGGAGCTATACAAACATATTAGCAAAGTTGATAAAGGCCTGCAACAATCTCTCTCTGACTGTAGTCACTTTTGCATGGAACTCCCCAAGCTTGTGAAGTGGATTGACCATAAACATGGTTGCACAGAAGAAAACCATGACAATCTGGAAAGACTAGGTAATAGTCAACAGGCTGCACAGGAAAAGAACAGTGTGCTGTTCAACAGACAGGAGGCTTAGATAGAGAAACTAGAAGACAAACTACACACAGCCAATTGCACAATTAAGGATCTGGCTCAGGAGGTACAATCATAACGTAGAAATATTCAGCTTCTACAAGGACAAATAAAGCAGCTACTTCAGATGGCCTCATGCCAGATCAAGTTGGAGCTGGAGCCTCAGATGACTACAAGAAGAAGTCAAATTGTCCTCTCCACCAACAGCCAGGCACTCTCAGAAGACCGCTGCTCTTTTCATAGCTATGAAAGCAATGAGGACAACATTGGCTGGAGAATGCAGAAAGTCTATGTGGCTGAACCAGTACTGGACAGTAGTGAGATACCCTTACCTGGGGCTGCCGCTTCAATATCTAGAACCATCAACAACGCTAGAGAGGCAGCGTCTTAAGCACAATTCCGTGCCTCAACCCACAGAAATACTTCCCTCTGTCCAGAAGAAGCTACAACTATAGCACTTTTTTGGTGATTCAGAACTTTAAGCCACCAGATCTGCCCAAGTTTGACAAGAAAACAAGTGTCCACATGTTCC
The DNA here is from genome assembly GCA_014839935.2 of Entomophthora muscae. Classification (NCBI taxonomy): domain Eukaryota; kingdom Fungi; phylum Entomophthoromycota; class Entomophthoromycetes; order Entomophthorales; family Entomophthoraceae; genus Entomophthora; species Entomophthora muscae. The sequence continues at coordinate 114,968 of QTSX02003082.1, read as the reverse complement.
TCTGCCTCTACAATAGCTTGATGTATGATGTAGATGATGCCATGAAGAGCGCAGCTATATTTAACTGTTTGGATTTGGAAACACAAACAATAATTATGCCAAGACTACTGGAGCAGGGTTTGACCTAAAAGAATGTTTCCAGAGCCTTAATCACGGATTTTGGCAGCAAGGAAGCCCTTTTCTGTTGAGAGATGGAATTCACAGAGGGAAAAACCAAGAAAGGTGAAACTCTTATGGAGTTTTCAGAACAATTCTACTTGGAGGCTCAAACCCTTGTTTCAATGGGAGCTGCTACCTTTGTGGATGTTAAAGGAGCTTTTCCGAACTATGTGAGCCCTAACTGTGAGTTATCTATCACACTAAAGTCTGGTATTTATGGTGCTCAAACAGTATCAGAGTTAATGTGCCACTTGGGGTCATTCAAAGAACAGTTTGAGGTCCCCTTTCTAGACTATAAGAAGTCTACTTCTGCCCTGTCAGGTGAACCTAAAAATAAGAGCTGGGAAAAGGATCCATCAAAAAAACTGTCAACTGCCATTACTTCCTCAACCAACAACATTGTTAATAATTGCACATGTTACAAGTGTGAATAATTAGGGCATCTCTCCTGGGAGTGCAAGCAACCCAAGGCCAATGTCTGCCACTTGGGACATGAAGAAAGAAAAGACTTTGAGCAAACAGAGGAAGAAGAGGATAGAGAATAAGATAATGAAGAACCAAAAAACTGCTAAGCAGTCAGGTCAAGGAGAAACCCCTGACTGCTAGTAGTACCCAACTCTCTCCATCTATCAACCTGGACCCCAACATCACTGATTGTGACAGCTGCTTGCTAAATCAAGAAGCCTTCCCCAAAAGATAATTACCTGACAAAGAAAAAAATAAATGAAGGCTTGCTACATTGAGTATTGGCTGTTAACACAGTCACAAGGAAGCAAGCAATTCTTACTGAAAGCCTGCCTTATCAAGAAGTTGTTGATACCATCTCCATACCTTACGCTGAGCAACTTTCCACACCCATACATCAAATTTACCCATAAAAGTGACAGTGTTAAAAAGTTGTCTCAGCTTTTGAGATTGGTACAAGTCTCTACAAACTTGGATACCTTAAAAGCCCTGAAGCCTGAGTTAACAACTGCGCTGGAGTCATTTCTCACTCAGTTCAAAGGCTTGGACATTCACAAGGTCACCAAGATCAATTCTTCTCACTATGAAGAAAGACATGACTGAACCCATATTGAGCTTGTGGTCCATAAGCTTAGAGTAAGAGCAATTTTGGATTCTGGAGCTCCTGGCAACATTGTGTCAACCAGGCTAGTGAAGAAGCTGAAACTTGCTCTGGACTTGGACTACAACAAAGAATTCAGTACAGCAGGCCCCAACAGAACTAATGCATTAGGAGCTTACTCATCATTACCATTGTTTTTTTGGTAAATTGGTAGTAACTGCACCTGTAATAGTGTTACAGAATGAAAGTTACAATATTTTGATTGGTACTAGTTTCATGGCAACCTATGGAACTATCATCAACCATCAAGATAGGACTTTCATTATTTTGGGCCACTCTGTGCTTATGTTCTATCACAGCAACATCCAAAGGACCTTCCTACCAAGAAAGCTCTTTATATCAATATGAGTATGCCAATATAGACATGACAGTAGCATACACCTTATGACAGAGCAAAAGTAAGGTATTGCTGATGGCTACCAAAGAGTTGAAAGGGATTCCCTTATATTCCTTCAATGAATTCTCCATTCCTAGTGGGTCCCAATTGATAAACAACACAGGCTTGTGCCTCAGCTTCCTAAAAGGATTGCATGGTGAAGTATCTGGAATCCATAATAGTTCATGGCTGGAACCTTGGATTCTACCAGGTATTGTAATGCTGTCTTTGGAAGAGATTATGGTTCTCCTGGGAAATCTTTCTGATAAAAAACTGAAGGTTAAGAAACATCAGCCTCTAGGCTAAATGAAGCTGGAAGAAATTTCCAGTCTGGTGGATGTCACTCCTTTGGAAAATTTAGTGAGTTCAAACTGCCATGCAATCAGCCAAGTGTTCTATTGCTAATTCCGCACAGCTCTCTCAGTGGACTGAAAGAAGACCAGAAGGACCAAGCTTTGTGCCTTTTTGAGAAATACAGGGATGTCTTTGAAGAGCATGATCACGACCTAGGAAAGGCCCTAGAAGTTGAACATGTATTGGATACGCAAGGTACTGCCTCTATACGCTCAAGGCCAATAAGACACAGCCTGACAAACTAGGCCATTGTCAATGAAGAGCTACAAAAATTTCTCTTGGTTGGACTATTTGTGACAAATCCAGGAAATTCATGCTTGCTTCTTCATTATCCCGGTCTGACTCTTTTATGGTTTGATAAGGAATCCTTTATGTAAGCTTTGATGAGCTTGGATTCCAGGCAAGCAATCTTGGCGTTAAACTTGTTGCCATCTGGTGATCACTTCCACGTTTTTTGCTTCCCATAGTCTTAGCTGCAGACCATCTCTTTCATTCCATGGTAGTCTTATTTCAGTTAAAAGCCAAAAACATAAAGCATAAAAAGATTGAGGGGAAAGCAACCATTGTCACACATAAGTATCATTTTTTATTAATTATTATCATGTTTCCATTATATACCAATCTAGGTTATATTCAGCTGAAAACCCCTCTGGTTCTGGAATAACACCTGGATTCCTATCACATGGTTTATGACATAACGTCGTCATCCAATCCAGATCTTTACCAAAAAGATCTTCATACTCTTAACCTATAAGAATGTGCTCTAATACATTCCAGAATCACCTGATTCTTTCTGTGGAAATGTATTGCTTTGGCTTGAAGCATTCCAGACTTCCGGCGCCAAAACCCTGTGGAATATACATATTCCTGATCCAAGCTATCCTTGTTCCAGCTGGAAACCAGCTGATCAATCCTGAATGTATAGACACCATTGTCTATATTTAGTTATTTTTGCATTTAATGGTTTTTTGCATTAAAAACCCATTAAAATGCTTTGAAACTCAAATCAGGCGCCACCGCAGCGCCCAGGAACTTTCCCAGGCGCTGCCACGGCGCCCCAGCACCTGAAATATTCACTGGGCGGCGCCTTGGCGCTTTAAAAATCAATTAGGCAACGCAGCGGCGCTTTTAACCTAATTAATTTGCCAAAACAGTGATTTTAAACCACAATTTGAGGGTTTACTTTTGGCTAACATTAACCAAACTTCTTGACACAGTCAATTCAATTAAACAATATAATTAAATCCTCATTTATTATATTCCCAGCATATATTAATTAATCTTCCCAGTTAATTAATCCGTTTGAAGACAACAAGTCTTTACTTGACACAGTCAAGTCCATTTTGGCCCTATGATTAAATCATCATCAATCATATTCCAGGGTATCAATTAATTAACCTTCCCAGTTAATAAATTGTGTCTGAGACACCTAGCCTCATAATCTGAATCATTCAGATTATTCATTACAGCCCTCAATTAGTACAGCCTAATTGATTCCTGGGTATCAATTACTACACTGAAAAGTCTCTCCAAGGCCAATCCTTATGTTTTGAATTTCAACCTATGAGATTCATCACAATTCAACCTCTTTGTGAAGCCACAGCCCAATGTGACTGTAGTACAGTCACACTATTGATTCCCAGAAAGAGCCCTCAGTCTTCACCTTTGTTGATTGTAAAGAAGAAGGATGGGAAAAATTGTGTGGTAATGGATTACAGCAAGTTGAACTCAGTCACAAAGAAGGATTCCTACCCCTTGCTGCGCATTGATGGCACATTGGATAAGTTGGGAGGCGCAAAGTACTTCAGCTCAATGGATCTGATCAGTGGCTACTGGAAGATTGACCTTCCAGTGGCAGACCAGGAAAAGTGTGCTATTATTACCAAACAAGGTTTTTTCCAGCCAACTAGAATGCTGCAGGGACTTGCTAATGCTCCCACTACTTTCCAACAAGCCATGGATACTGTAATGGGGGACCTTAAGTTGACTTGTGTACTGGTCTACCTTGATGACATTAATGTCTTTTCTTGTACTTTTGATCAGCATTTGGATCACTTAGAAGCAGTGTTCCAACGTCTTATTGCAGCTAATCTAAAGTTGAAGCCAAGGAAGTGCAACTTTTTTAAGGGACATCTGGAATTCCTTGGCTATATTATCAGTAGAGATGGCCTACGCCTTGTTCCCACTATAGTTGAAGCCATCACACACATGCAAACACCTACCAATAAGAGAGACGTACAGGTGTTCCTAGGGATGATTGGTTACTATAAAAGGTTTATACCAAATTTTACAGGGCTAGGAGGTCCACTTTTCCACTTGCTGAAAAATGAGGTCAAATTTTCATGGATAGCAGGATGCCAGAAAGCCTTTGAAGACCTGAAAGCTACATTGGTGTCATAGCCAGTACTTGCATATCCTAATTTTGATTGCCCTTTAATTGTGGATACAGACACTAGTTTGACAGCAATTGGTGCTGTTCTTTCTCAGTTGGACAACAACAACCTGGATCACCCTGTAGGATACTGTTCTTGTGCACTTAATAGCCATGAACACAATTGCACAGTCACTGAGAGGGAATATCTAGCAGTTATCTATGCCTGTCAACAATACAGAGTGTACCTCTGCAGAGTACACTTTATAGTGGTAACTGATCATGCCTCACGTAAATGGTTGAAATCCCTGAAGGACCCTGAAGGAAGACTAGCACAATGGGCTATTAAACTTCAGGCTTACAACTACAAGATAGTCCATCACACTGGCGCTATGCACCAGAACACAGACTGTCTTTCACGTCTCCCTACTATAGCATTGGTTTCCTCTGCAGCAGACAAGCTTTACAATAAGTTGATGCTGAAGCCTTCTATGTAGGGGAGGAGCTGCTCAAAATGCAGAAAATTTTGAAGACTCTTGTGGTGGATACTTGTGTCAAAGACAACTAGCTTCTCAAACAGTATAAAGGAAATGGTTATCATATATTTGGCCATCCTTACATACAGATGCAGTAGTATCAGCACATTGCACTATGGGTCATGGCGGTATCCAGAAGACCCTCAACCTGTTACAGCAGCACTGCTACTGGGAAGGAATACGTTCAGATGTAGCAGAAACCCTGGTCACTTGCCATGATTGCAATATCAGAGCAACCAAAAGTATCATGCTACCAGTATCACCTAGTTTGACCTGGCTTTGCTTTCCATACCGTTGCAATAGACATAGTTGGGCCCCTTCCACTCACCACTAGCAAAAAACAAATTTGTGATTGTAGAAGTGGACCAGTTCACCAAATGGGTGGAAGCAGAGGAAATTCCAAATCAGATGGCGCTGACCACAGCCAAGTTCATTTTAGAGAATATCCTCTATAAACACGGCTGCCTGCAAACACTGCTGACAGATAATGGAACAAACTTCACAGCATATTTTATACCTAGGCTAAACAAGCTCATGGGTATCCATGGTACCCTGTCAACACCATATCATCCCCAAACAAATGGGATGGTATAGAGAACTAACAGGAGTCTTGTACAGATCCTAAGGAAGCTGAGCCATCAGCACAAAACAGAATGGGATACTGATCTTCTGGACAGCTACTTTTGCGTAAAATATAGGATTCCACAGGGCCACCAGGAAAAGCCCTTTCCAGATTCTTTATAGACAACAACCTAGTCTTCCCCCTCACCTGTACTGTTTGGTTAAATATAGTGACCTTCTCTCCCCCAACGCTTATTTAAAGAGACTAGCACAGACGTTGATCAAACTATAGTCTGGAGCATACTCTACAAATCTGGCAACTAAAGAAGAAGGACTTGGATTGTGTGGAAAAGACTCAGCCTGGATCCTCCCTGCATATGAGATAGGTGGTTTGGTATACTTCTACAGCAACCAAGGGTACTGTTGTGAAAGCAAGCTTGCCTTGTTATGGCAAGGCCTGGTCAAGGTGGTACAGAAAGTGGGAGTAGATAGGTACACTCTCAAGGATCTGAAAACAGGCTAACTAATCACTTGAGCCCATGCACAATACATGTGCAAGGCTCTAAGTGGTCAAGCATAAACCCCTTTATGGATAACAAATCAGAAAATAAACCTAATGAAAATAGTCCATGGGTTGTTATCCTATTCAAAACAAGAAGGAAGATAACACTTATAGGGGAAAAAGAAATTATGTTGCAACACTTTATTAAGGTGCAAGTTCTTCTATTGCTAGACGTAATTGAAGGAGAATTTGTGCAGATGCAGCATATATGAGCTACACCAAAGGTAACCAGCGGAAGCCATATGGGAGGAACAGGGTGGAATCAACTGGTAGATACTGGACACAATTTATGCCTATGGAATATGGGAACACAATCCTCAGTAGGATACACTTCCATAGTAGGCTTTCCTGTTGAGTATATTCCTCTGGTGTCTTACCACCCACAGAATACATCATATGTAGTAGCCACTCAAGGTATTTGTGCATATGATGAAGGCATTAGTGGTAGATAGACTTGGATCCACATAGTACCAGGTTACCTACTGGCGTCATGAACTGTTGGCTCCTGGGATCCTTGTAACTTAAGAGATCCAGTTTTGCACTCATAGCCCTACAAAGACAATACTTGTGGCTATCAGAACCATGTCATAAGGGTACTGGTCCTGTGGCTGACTTGGGACTCATCCAGGCAATGAAAATAACCTTCAGAAGTTCTAATGCCCAAGACTTTTGATTGGCTGATAAGGATACCTTGTTAAGGCTAAATTGGTTGAGTTGGATTTCTGAATACTCCATTAGTTTAGGTATGGGTAGTCTCCAGTGGACTGTGTTTCCAAATTCAAGCTTACAAGTAATAATCATGTACGGGTGTTCCAAAGCCATCATCAACACAGACCACATGGCATATGATCCACACATCTGCAGTCTTGGGATGGAATCCCAACAAACATGTAAGTTCATGTCTATTTACTGCCCATGTTGGTCTTCTTGTATCACAACCTTGTCACTGGTGGCTTCTTCTGAATTCAGATTCCTGAGCCAGATTGTTGGAGAACTCAATAATAGCCTTGTCTGATTAAGAATTGTGGGTTGCCTTACTGTCTCCTTTGGAGTTGTGGTGGAGGACTGGATAACAGTATTTGTTGGCGTGCTTGGTTGGTATGAACTACCACTGGTGGGACTTCTGAAAGTAGCATCAACCTTGTTGCCTAGCAGATCATTGAAATCCTCTAGCTCTTCTGGTTCTAAGACTGGTGACAGACATGGGCGCTCCTTGGGACTTGACTTCTTAGAGCTTATATGGTTGGCTGTTACTCTCTGTTGTGGTTGGTCTTTGTATCTTAATACCAGTTTCCTGATTCTTCTGGGACAACTAACCATACTAAAGAAAAAAGATACTGCCACTGTAATGTCTAGTTTAGAGGGGGGAAATGTCGTAGTGTGATTAGTGTAAACTAGTCATTACTGATGTTAATACCTTCTATTAATTAGGCTTTAGTGCAAAGAGTCAAATTGTGCTATAGCACAGATGAACAACCAGTTCAGTTGATCAACAGGTCACAATCTCAGAGGGTTAATTAGTTCATGAATTGATATGAATGTTTGATGGGCTGATAGGCAATAAACCCTGAGGTGAAGTCTGATCAGAGGATCAGTGGCTCAAGATTAATCACAAAACCCTTATAAAACTCTCCCCTTGTTTTTTAAATAAAAGATTGATATTACATACTTATACTTTTTATTATACACACCAGGCAGAAGAATTATCTTGGATTAGTCTTTAGTATTATATAAGCTGTAATTGAGTTAAGCATATACCTCACCATACCCAGAGATCCGACATACTCTTTATTGTGTAACTTGTTTTTGATTCTAATTTTGGTTTCTTTGGCTGTTGTTGCCTTGAGTTCCGCCTGGCTGGTATTACTGATGACTTGACTATACCTGATCTCATGTAGGCTGAATATATGTCATTTGTAAATCACCATTACAATGTGACTTCACTTCACGCTTGGCTTTCCTAAACCTAATTCGCCAGCCTTGAGTCGTTAAATAGCTTATCAGGCTCATCCAATGGAGGTTGGCTCAAAGCACTGGGCAGCTAATAGTGGTGACAGTAATGTATGATTATAATTCCCGCTCAAGCTTACATTAAACTCCGCAGCCAACCACTGCCATTGTAATTTGAATAACTATCTTAAACAAGAATTTATTAAGAACAGGGTAAAACCCCCAAGTAAGTCTCAAAGTACTCTACGACAACTGACATCTCCAGTATCACTACTTAAACTGTCGAGAAAACCACAATCCGTAAATGCCTCTTGCAAAGCTTCACATCTCTGAGTTGACTGATGCCTCATCCGACAACCTGTGGGTTAAGCCCATGAAGGATTACAACCAGCACTCGGCCTTCCAGTCGCAGATCAACGTCCACAACCGCGCCATCTTGAAAGACCAGGCTGAAGCTATATCTGAGACAAGCCAAAGTGAGTTTCACCTCGCTGACTTTGGCTGCAGCCACGGCAAGAACTCTATGGAATGCATCAAAGCTGCCTTTGATGGCTACACTGGCAATCCATCTTCGATCCGCGTCTACCTTAACGACCTCCCGACCAATGACTTTGGCGAAGTCTTCAAGTGTCTTAACGACTCCGCCGTTTCGTACAACCACCACTCATTAGCCCTTCAAAGCAAGATATCCACTTGTGTCAACGGGAAGTCCTTCTCGGGACAATGCTTCCCTGACGATCACTTGCATCTAGCCTTCTCTTTCAATTGTCTTCACTGGATGGAGAAGCATGTAAATCTTTCCAAGGCCATCGTTACTACATCGCATCGAGTTACCCCCGAAGAGGCAAGTATGTTGGCCAAAGATGCCCATGCCCAGCTGGTGTGCTTCTTGAAGAGCCGCGCCAAAGAGCTCAAGAAGGGGGGAAGGCTTGTCATGTCGTTTGCCAAGAAGTCACCAGCAATTGACTTGCTTGACGATGCCTGGGCAGACTATGTTCAGAAGAAGGGGTACAAAGTCGAGGACTTTGGCCCAGTCGCCATTCCCATCTACACCCGCACCGACACCCAAGTCCAAGGCGTCATTGATGAAGTCAAATCCGACTTTCGCACCCTACATCAGGACTCGGACAACCAGACTCCAAGTGCCTCAGGCGCCGATGTCATGCGAAGCACCACCTTCAACTCACTTCTGGCTGGCCTGGAGAAATCCAACATCTTCACCAGCACCTCCGACTGCGAGGCCTTCATCGACGGCTTTTACGCCTCGCTGGAGAGACACGACGTTAGTGGCATTCCCCTCCACACCGTAGTCTTGGAAAGAATTTGATTTATCCACTAAACCTCTATTAAAGATTTATCCGTGTAAACCAACCCTCCTGAACTTGGATCCTAAGAACACCAGCCTCAAGTTCACATTAGACTTTTCCCCGCAAGCTAGCCAATCGAATTCACCTCTCGCCAGCCAATCTACTCATCCCATATAACTTAACAATCCACTCGCTATACAAACTAGAATCCAACCCTTGTAGAAAGTACATCAAACTTAAATCTAATCAAACATCAATTAACTTTCAGCTCGGCTGTTTTAACATGCCAGCTCTGTATTCATACCAGATTTTTATCACTCCTTCCAAAAAAAATCATAAACCTAAAACCATAAGCACCAAAAACCTAAGAACCATATCTTTCTATCGGAAATCTATCACTATGTCAAATACACATGTAGCTGCCACAAATGCAAATCAAAACGATCAGGCTTAATCAGATTCATAGTCATGTCCCAACATCTTCAATAATCCCTCTCAAATCATTTCCCCACAAGATGGCCCAGTTATTGAGTACACTATAGACCCAATACACAACCCCTAAAGTTTCCAAAGTAATCTTCCAAACTACATCATATCCATGATCTGTATGGAAACTATGTACCATATCAGCCATCTATTTAGCACCTGCCATGTGGATGCCAGGAATTTTACATTCCCTAATAATTTTCTTAGCATTACCCAAGGAAAGCAGTAGGGACTCTGAATAGGATAAATCCCTTATAACCTTGTTGGTGTACCAGTAGGACCTAATGTGATCTCAGAAACCTTCAATATATCCCCCCTGTCCTATGGGTGCTAGCATAATCAAGACCACTTGAGATTAAATAATCATAGTTGATCCCTGATTGACTACAATGTTCCAGAACCATGCTAGTGTTCCTCTAGACTATTAATAAAAATTGATATCCAGGCACTAGGCTGCTAGCTATCTCCCCAAGGATCAATAGTATGGATAGCAGATCACCTTGGGGGCTACCAGTGTAAGACTTCAGGCTTTTTCAGTAGTAGCTGTATCATAGCCTGTGCTCAACCATCACCAATAATTTACTATTTCTCAAGGGTACATAAGATGCAGCTAGGATTGAGACAATCATTTTATTGGTGAGCCTAAACAGGGGGAGATCAAATTGCTTGAGATAATAGAGCTTTGAGGGGCTTTAACCCAATTCTAAGAAAGGAGATGGTAGGGGATTTGGTCAAGCCAATTAACTCAAAATTTTAATCAGAAATATATTGTCAGGAGTACGGTTCAGAAAGCTGGAATCAAGGGCTTTTGGCTGACACCAGTTTGTGCTGAAATAATTACATATTCACGGAAATATAGGCAGCCAACGATGGTAAAGGAGAAACAAACAAGTAGAAGCCTTGGCATAAATATCAACAAAATAGGATATATCAGTTGCAACTTGGATCCTCAGTCATGAGAGCAATATTATTTTTTTGTATTAAAAAGTGAGGGCCAATAGTTTAAGATTTTGAAGAAAATCATTCTATAGGCATAAACTTAGGGAAAAGGGCACTATAAGAAGGAGGCTGGCTGAAAAGTTGCAGGAGATTTTTGCAGATCTTTTGTTTGTGGATGGGAATTGTCAGAAATTGCGCCATTAATGCTATTTCAATATGGCCTTTGAATAGTGATATGTTCAGAGATTTGGTTGTTTTTGCTTTCAACCTATGAAATTCCTTGCTTTCTATAAATGGGTTGACATCAATGTCCACCCATTCCAGAATACCATACCTGTCCTTGACTTATACTGGTATGATTTCAACCCAACATGACCCCCTCTGCCACTCTGTCTACCTATTGAGTGACCATTGACTCTTGTCTACTATTTAATTAGAATCACTTCTCCTAATAAAGACAAGTTTATCCACATTTGTGTTGGTTTTTTTATTCTTCAAGCCTTTTCCATTCCTTTTTGCCAAAAGGAATCCCTTTTTTCATTCCAGGAAATCAAGGTATGTGCTCTTAATTTTGCCCTGAAGGCTAACCCAAGGCTAGCTTCAACCCTCAAATCTTTTGTTATAAAGATTTCCCACCAGGTTCTCCTGGATGTTGTCCCCAGGAGCTGAACATGACAGGAATATTTTTTGGTGCTTGATCTGCATCTTGATGGTTCCACATCTGGTTGGTTTAGAACAACCAGATGTCCTCTGGAGTGTTCACAAGACCTTGAATAAGGATTGGTTGATCAAAAGAACTCTAAAACGCTAGCTAATCAGAAGGTTTCTAAGCAGACATGAGCAGAGCAAACCCCAAGAACAAGATATTTCACCAAAGGGGTTTAAGGGGTATTCCTTCTGCATTAATAAAGACACTCTCAATCCCTATTCCCCCTTTTGAAATCATCAAAGGACTCACGTCTATCTTTTCCATAGAACCAGTATCACTGAGGATGTCATCCCAATCCAGCTGGTCCCTGGCTTTGGTCCAGGACCCACCTTGGTAACCTCCCAGGAGCTCCATAAAGCTATTGATGGAGGAACTACTAAACAGAGACAACAATGTCCTGTATTCAGGATCAATCCGCTGGTTCCTAGATGGAGAAGTGGAGCTAGAATCAGGAATGAGAACATTCCACAATGCCTTGGCACCAGAAATCTTTAATGTTTCAAGCCAAGGAGGTACAGGTCCACAGGAGGGATCAGTTGTTCTAAAATGCACTTTAGTGTGGTCTTATTGGTCAAGAGTATATAGATTTTTTTGATAAAGATCTTAGTTAGATGACACTGGTAGGTCATCATTCATGTGTCAGAAACCTATCCACTTGGAAACATATTTACGGTTCAGTGAATGAGGGAAGAAGGGTTCAGCCATGTTATCAAGGGACCTACTGGAATAGAGGTCATTACTATATGGAAGAACTCCCCAAGTGGATGATAGAAATCAAGGAGTGGATTAAAACAAGCCAGGTGTAACAAGTGGCAGTTCACTTCTAATATTGAAGCAGGATCCAGAACACAGATCAACCCCTGGTCTTTGATCCCTGTGCCCCGCCAGTTCAGAAGGCTAAATGCACGGCTGCCCACATCTGATCAAGAGCAAACCTGAAAGTAAATTTGATGTGGACCCGCTGTCAAGGTAAATTAGAGTGAAAGCTCATTGTAGTCAATCAAATGAGGAATGCACACCCAAATTAGGATGGTATTACCAATGAGGAGGAGATGGTGGGTGTTTACTTGGAAATGTTAACATTTGAAGAGTGAATAAGGAAAGGCACAGCAGAAGATTATGCACAGATATAACAGAAAGAACTTAATTTTACTCAGAGTCAAGGAATCAGCAGCATAGATTGGCTCACATTCAATTTTGTGGATTTCTGGGATAATTTTGTCAGGAGGAGGAAGCTTACCAGGAGATTGCAAGGGTGAGAAGGCAGAATATGTTAATCTGGTTATTAAACATCTGATTGGGAAATATTGTAAAATTTGAATCATGAGGCAAGATTATTTATTTGGGAAAAATATCAAACTACTAAGGTAGTTTGCTGGGGACCATTGTTACTTAAGGTCTTTGGGTACATCTTGATTAGATGGCCTCCTTGTATGTAATATTTAGACAGCTTAAAGATACCACCAATGTTGGTTCTATAAGCTGTTACCTGACCTCCTTTGAAGTCAGAATTTGAAAACCAACAGGTCAAACAAGGGGAAATTGGGCGCAGGGCATCCACACCCTGATCAGACCCAATTTTCTGTGCCACCACCCACTTGCAATTGATTTTTAGATTTAAATCTACAATTGCTGCAAACAGGCAGGGCTTTGGGCGGGGTTTCCCATGGAAGCGGCGCTTTGGCCAAGCCACACCCAGCAAAACTATGGCTGTGACATTGCTGTAAGATGGTTAGTGTAAACTAGCCATTACTGAAGACAATGTACCTGTGTAATACCCAGTTACGGTAGGTACCACTTGTAAGATGTAGGGCAGCAGATTGGTGAACTGGAACCCAGTCAAGGCAGTCACAATAGGATACACAGTCATTAACCAGTGGAAAACTTTTGCATGTACGTTGTATCTCCCAAAGCTCCCGGCAAAGTAGGTCAAGATGTAATACATGGACATGTACATCTTGATAGAGAGGGTAGAATGTGGAGACACCAGGGGAGGCCAGGATTCAGTCTGAGATGAGTTCAGTTGACCAGGGTTGTAATGGGGATCATGACCTAGTCCATCAGGGGAAGGCCCAAACAACTCTGAACCTTGTTGGTAGCCTCCAATCCCAAGGCAAGCTGTGAGCACAGCTGTGAAGATGAGGTGATTAAACTTCCTTGGATTGGAGGGTTGGCAGGGGCTGATTGGTAGTTTTAACTTTAGTTATAAGTTGAATTTCACTTATATTGAGGGTATTAAACTCAATAATAGCACAAGCTATTACTGAGGTGAGATCCTTTATTTTTAGTCCTCTCCCTTGTGCAAAGATTTGCAATTGGGAGGGAAAAACAGGGGATGGGAGATCCCAGAAGTTTGGAAGATATGGCTAGCAATTAGAACTTAGGAAGATGGTTAAACTCCTGTTCACCTGTTATCTGTGGCTGGTTGGGAAATTCTTGAGATAAACCAATAGTTCCCTGTTGCCCTGGTGTTAGGTGAAGATTGTGAGTCAACTCCTTTTCAGAAGTTATTTTGGTGCCAAGAACATTGTTTTGGATAGGATTTGGCCTTGTCCATGTGGCCAGTGAATTAGCACCTGATTAGTTGGTGATATGCTTATTTTTAGAATCTAAAATTTTGTTCTTGCCCTCTTCTGGAGGGAGAACCTTTTCTTCTGAATTTTCCCCTGTTGCCAGAGACTTTTTTGATTGGCTGTAGCCCAGGGAAATTTTTGATTGGTTTCAGGGTGGGCCCGGGGACCTGAGTGAGTGGCAGGCACCTGGCTGGGGCCCAGGGAGCAAGTGGGTGGGCTGGGGCTGGCGTGCTGGGCGGGCAAGCAGGTAGGCAGCAGGGCCTGGGTTGGCAGCTAGGGGTCTGGTGGGGGCAATCAAGCGGGTGGGGGACTGACAGGTGGCTGGCTGGGTGCTGGCAGGCGTGGCAGGCGTCTGCGCGGTGGCGGCGGGCGCCTGCCTGGATGATAAATTAGTTTGGTACCCACCAAGTTTCAATTTTCCCCCAATTTTATTTTTATTTTTCCCTAGTAAGGGGGGAATCCATATCCAATTTTGCCTCTAAAATTGGGGCTTCAGCTATTTTCCCCCAAGTTTTCCTCTCAGTCAATATTAGGTTTATGTCAGGAATATTCCTGACAACCTGCCAATCATTAGGCTCCAGTTAAAGGCTCCAACTATACCTGTAGCACAGATAAATAACCAGTCCAGTGGATCAACAGGTCATAACCTCAGAGGATTATTTAGCCCATCAAACAATCATAATGATTGATGGGCTGAACACCAATATGATCTGACATTGAAGCCTTATCAGAGTATCAGTGGCTAAAGATTATTTCCATCCCCTATATAACTCTTCCCTTGTTATTATTAATAAAGATTTATTTTATGCAATATACATATTGCTCATACTAGGTTAGACTTTTATTAAAGAACTTAGTTTAGGGTAAAGTATAACTGTCGTAATCCAAGTTAAGCAAATAACACACACCATAGTCTATTTTACAACATTTGGTGCTCACTCAGAATGCAGCATCCTGATGGTTCTTGTTGCCCTACAAGAGACCAGTCTTTTGCCCAGGGAGGGAATGAAGATGTCCTTCTCTATGCTTTCTTCTGCCATTTTCAGGAATACCCTGACAAGTTTTTCACGGAGATCAATTGCCTTGCTAATACAAGGGATGATCTCCCTAGCAAATTTGTTGCTTTTGGTCAATTTATGGCTGACATGCAGCACCCCTGTCAAACAAAAGACCACTCAGCCTTACACATGGACTTCCCAGTTCCACTTGAAGTGGATGTCAATGCAGAGCCCACTCAGCAACAACTGGAACAGGCAATAGTTAGCATGAACCGTGGTGCTTACCAAAATGGGGAAGCACATGAGAAGTTGGCAGCACTACCATCATATGGCACAACAGCCAAAGAGAAATTCAGAAACTTCACAGGGATTACCCCCATCAGCTCTGCTTACAGATGAAGACAATTGATCAAGAAAAGGAATATTTGTATAGTTTTGCTCACCCTGCAATCTGCCACAATTGCGTGCACTTGGGACATCAACTATCTCTCATCTCTCATTAAGGGAATTTGATTAATAATCAACAGGATTTTCCTTGCTGTTTGTACAATTAACTAGTAGGTTTGATGTTCAACATTATTCATCAAATCAATAGCCTAGTTGGATATCAGAACTACACAGCTACTTGGTCTGTGCAGCTTGAGGAATGTCTTACCAACTATGTTGCTACAATGCTTGGCACAATGCTGGAACATAAAGGGGTAAATCAACAATTGGCTATGCACAGTAACACATCAAATTAAGGGAGAAGATGCTACCTTTTGCTACTTGTGCAATGAAGCTGGGTCTCTCTGTTGTTCCTTGAGGATGATTGAGGATGGTTCTATTAAAGAGCCTAACAAGGAAGCTACTGTCATAGTCCAGTGGAACATGGATGAGCTATCTGAGCACGTTCTTGAGATTGATAAGGGCCTTTGGCAATCCCTCTCTGATTTTAGCCATTTTTATATGGAACTACCTAAACTCATAAAGTGTCTTGTCCACAATCATTAAAAAACAGAATAGAACCACAATAACCTGGAGAGACTAGGAAACAGTCAGTGGGTTGCTCAGGAAAAGAATGGTGTGTAATTGATAGGCAAGAGTTGTGGATTGAGAAGCTTGAAAAACTACACACCGCCAATCAGACAATAATGGATCTTGCCCAAGAGGTAAAATTGCAACACAGCAATATCCACCTGTTAATAAGACAATTGGAGTAACTTCTCTTGTCAAAAACCACACCAGAAAGGATTGGAGCTGGATCCACAAGTCACTATCAGGAGAAGCCTGAGTGTTTTCTCCTCCAACAGTCAGGCTTTTTCTGAAGATTGCTGCTCCTTTCATAGTTATGAGAGCAAGGAGGACAACAAAGGCTGCGGCTTCAACCTCTTGAACTAGCAATAACCCTAGGGACGCGGCATCAGAGGCACAATTCTGCGCTTCAAACTTGAAGAATACTTCTCCTCCACCCAGAAGAAGTTATAACTATAGCACTTCTTCAGTGATCCAGAAGTTTAAACCAACTAAGCTTCCTAAGTTTGATAAGAAGTCAAACATGTACATGTTCCTCTGCCTATACAACAGCTCAATGTATGGCGCAAATGACGCCATGAAGAACACGGCTATCTCCAACTGTTTGGATTTGGATTTGGAAACACAAACCATAATCATTCCAAGACTGCCAGAACATGGATGGACCTTGAGAATGTGTCCAGAGCCCTAATTGCTGAATTTTGTAGCAAAAAAGCCCTTTTTGTTGTAAGATAGAATTTACAGAAGGGAAGATCAAGAAAGGTGAAACTCTCATGAAGTTTTCAGAAAGTTTCTACCTGGAGGCCCAGACTCTGGTTTCTATGGGAGCCGCCACCTTTGTGGATGTGAAAAGAGCCCTCCTTAACTATGTGCACCCTAACCACAAGTTATCTATCACAGTTAAGTCCAGTATTTATGGTGCACAAACAGTTATAGAGTTAATGCGCCACTTGGGGTCATTTAAGGAACAATTCAAGATTCCTTTCCCATATTATAAGAAGCCCACCTCCTTTTCTGCAAGTGAACCCAGGGGCAAGAGTTTGGATAAGGACCCCTTGAGAAAACCAACATCTGGGCCTATGTCCTCAATCAATAACTCTGCCAATAATTGCACTTATTACAAGTGTGGATAATTAGGACACCTTTATTGGGATTGAAAACAACCCAAGGCCAATGTCTGCCATGTGGGCCACAAAGGAAGCAAAGATGATGGGCTTACAGAAGAATAAGAGGAAGAAGAAGATGGGGAAGAGCCAAAAAACTACTAAGCAGTCAGGTTGAGAAGAAAACCCTGACTGCTAGCAGTAACCATCCCTCTCCTACCACCAACCCAGACCCCAAAATTTCAAATCAGGACGGTTGCTTGCTGGGCTAATAAGCCTGTCCTGAAAGATACTTGCCTGATAAGGAAGAAATAAATGAAGACATCTTACATCAGGTATTAGCTGTTGACGCAGTTACTAGGAAGCAGGCTATCTGCACAGAACATCTACCTTCCCAAGAATCTCTTGATACTGTCTCTATACCCTATGTCAAACAACTTCTTCAGAACTATGCCAAATGTCACTAATGAGAGTGATAGTGTTAAGAAGTTGTCCCAAATATTGAGGTCATTGCAAGTTTCTACAAACTTGGATACTTTAAAAACTCTAAAGCCTGAATTAACTACTGCACTAGAATATTTTATTTCTCAGTTCAAAGGTTTAGATGTTAATAAGGTCACCAAGAGTATGTCTCCTAACTACAGAGAAAGACATGACTGCACATACATTGAGCTGTTAGTCCATAAGCTCAGGGTAAGAGCAATCCTGGATTCCAGAGCTCCCAGAAACATTTTGTCTACTAGATTAGTAAAGAAGTTGAAGCTTGCACCTGACCTGGACTACAATGAGGAGTTTGGAACATCTGAGCCTGACAGAAAAAATTCATTGGGTGCCTATTCCTCTTTATCATTGTGTTTTGGTAAACTGGTGATAACAGCCCTAGCAATAGTGTTGTACAATGAAAGCTATAATATTTTGATTGGTACAAGTTTCATGGTTACTTATGGGACTATAATCAACCATCAGGATAGTACATTCAGTATTTTGGGCCACTCTGTGCCTATTCTCTACCATAGTGACGGACCAAAGGATCTTTCTACCAAGAAGGTTCACTATATCAATATGGAGCATGCCAATGGAGACATGCTGGTACCTACACCTTACAAAAGCACAAGATAAAGACCTTGTCACTGGATACAAAGGAGTACAGGGGGATCCCCTTGTATTCTGTCAGTGAGTTTTTTATACCAAGTGGGTCTCAAGTGATAAAAAGCACAGGCTTGTGTCTCAGTTTCCAAAAGGTCTGCACAGTGAGGTTGTTGGACTTTATAATGGTTCCCAGTTAGATCCTTAGATTCTATCAGGTATTGTTATTCCTTCTTTGGAAGAAATCCTGGTGCTCCTGGGTAATTTGTCAAATAAGGCATTTAAGGTGAAGAAACACCAGCTTCTGGGATATATTAATTTAGAGGAGAATTTGAGCCTGATGAATGTCAGCCCTTTTGGAGAATTTAGTGAGTTTGTGCTACCTTGCAACCAGTCTAGTGTTCTGTTGCTGTGACAGAAATTATCAGATAGTAAGAATAATTCTCTAGGTGTTGAGGAATCACCACCCAAATCCACATAGAGTTAATGATTAACCACCAACAAATCTTCAAATGCCATTTTGTGAAATTTCCAAAAGATACACTAGGGTTAAGAAAAATTATTAACCCTAACCAAAGTAGCTCAAGATAAATAACCTGGGAGAGAATCAATGAGTCTTTGGCATAAAATTCAGGACATTGATTTGCTATGAATGTCTCAGCTTCAGATACAGTGGGGAAAACTCCTTAATGTGCAGGCATCAGATTGACATTGGGTGGAGGCAACAACAAAGTGCCAACAGCAGGGTCCCATCTTCCCGTAATGATTTGGCTAAGAATTAAATTGTAGGGAATGTAGCACAGCAGGCCTACCATAGGATACATTTCAAAATAAAATTAGACCAGAGGAGATTTAATTTTTATTGAGTAAAATTATGAGAGGACTCAACTCTTAAGAGTTGAAACAGTGAAAATTATTCAATATATATCAAATTTTGACTAAGCAATACTGCCTGGATTCTTGGTCTCTATCTCTTCAACATTGTCAAGTGAGTACTTAGTCCAGTTTGCAAAAAAACCTTGTGTGACCAACTTCTGATGACCATGCTGATAAATAAGATCATATCTGGTGACTCTCATATTATATCAATTTATCAATATCAGCTTACAAGGGAAAATCTAATACAACTGGCAGACCGGAGCAGCCTTAACCTATTTTCAATCAACTGTTTGGTTTAGATCCATCAAATTATTTAATTTTGTTAACAGTTTTCATGCCTTTAAAACTTTCTTACTTGGGCAGATAATTCCCAACATTATGGAATCTACTGGACAGCTGCTAATTCTGCATGAATCTTTGCTGGGACTAACAAAAGAACAGAAGATTTGAGCCTTAAGCCTCTTTAAGAAATATAATGATGTTTTTGCTGATCACAATCAAAACCTAGGAAAGGCTCTAGGAGTTGAGCATGTGCTGGACACGCAAGAAACTGATCCTATCTGCTCAAGGCCTATAAGACACAGCTTGGCTAACCAAGACATTGTCAATAAGGAGCTACAGAAATTACTATCTGCCGGCCTTTTGGTTCCCAGCAAGAGTGCTTGGTCTTCTCCTCTCCTGATTGTTAAAAAAGGATGTCACAAATTGTGTGATGGGCTACCAAAGTTGAATTCTGTCACAAAAAAGGATTCATATCTTTTACCACATATTGATGACATGCTGGATAAGCTGGGGGCGCAAAATATTTTAGCACAATGGATCTGATCAGTGGATACTGGCAGATTGACCTTCCAGAGGCAGATCAGGAAAAGTGTGCCATTATTACAGAGCAAGGCCTTTTCCAGCCAACTAGAATGCCACAGGGACTTGCTAATGCTCCCACTACTTTCCAAAAAGCCATGGATACTGTAATGGGGGACCTTAAGCTTTCTTGTGTACTGGTATACCTTGATGACATTAGTGTCTTTTCTTGTACTTTTGATCAGCATTTGGATCACTTAGAAGCAGTGTTCTAACGTCTTATTGCAGCTAATCTCAAGTTGAAGCCAAGGAAGTGCAACTTTTTTAAGGGGCATCTGGAATTCCTTGCCTATATTATCAGTAGAGATGGCCTATGTCCTGTTCCTGCTATAGTTGAAGACATCACGCACATGCAAACACCTACCAATAAGAGAGACATGCAGGTGTTCCTAGGAATGATTGGTTACTATAAAAGTTTATACCAAATTTTACAGGGCTAGGAGGTACACTTTTCAACTTTTTTAAGAACAAAGTAGAATTTTTATGGACCCCAGGCTGCCAGAAAGCCTTTGAGGATCTAAAAGCTACTTTAGTATCAGAACCAGTACCTCCATATCCAAATTTTGAGAGTTCTTTCATTGTACATACAGACAACAGTCTAACAGCAATTAGTGATGTCCTTTCTCAGTTAGATGATGACAACCAGGATCATCCTGTGGGATACTGCTCCTGTACAATTAATATCCAATAACAAAACTATATGGTTACAGAAAGGAAATGCCTGGTGGTCATCTATGCTTGTCAACAATTCAGGTTATTCCTTCACAGAGTGCACGTTAGAGTGGTGACTAATCACACCTCGCTTAAGTGGTTAAAGATGCTAAAGGACCCTGAAGGAAAACTGGAGCAATGAGCTATCAAGCTGCAAACTTACAACTTTGAGATAATCCACTGCGCTGGTGCCATGCATCAGAACACAGATTGTCTTTCTTGCCTTCCCACCATAGCCTTGATTTCCTCAGCAGCAGATGAGCTTTACAATAAATTGATGTTGAAGCCTTCTAGATGGGGGAGGAGCCACTTGAGATTCAAAAAATTCTGAAAACTCTTGCAGTGGATACTTTTATTAAAGACAAGCAGCTTCTTAAGCTGCACAAAGGGAAATGGTTGCCCTACATCCAACCATCCTTACGTACTGATGCAGTAGTATCAGCACATTGCACTATGGGTCACAGCAGTATTCAGAAGACGCTAAATCTTCTGCAACAACATTGCTACTGGAAAGGAATGCACTCTGATGTAGCAGAAACGCTGGCTACCTGCCATGATTGTAATATAGAACAACCCAAGGTCTTGTGCTATCAACATCAATTGATACAACCAGGCTTCTTCATTTCACATAGTTGTGATTGATGTAGTTGGACCATTATCTATAACATTGAAAAGAAAAAAAATTGTGATAGTGGCCATGGACTAACTAACCAAATGGGTGGAGACTAGAGTTATTCCAAATCAATCTTCCTGTGATGATCCACATGTGTGCTGTTTTGCAGGTGAGGGCTGATTTGGCTTCAAATAAAGACAATATGCTAAAGAGTGACAATGTGTGGTTAGCTGGTGACGCTGTAAACTAGAAGGTAACATAGGGCTGCTAGGGGTAATTAGGGAGAGCCTAGTAGGTAACATGGTCTACTAGGGTAAGTAAGGCCTGGCTGGTAGATAACAAAGGACAACCAGGGGCAGATGTTGCCTCCACCCAGCAGAAGATATTGGCTTCTTTGGGCTATAGTGCTTCACCTAGCAAGGAACCGTGGCTGCGGGAGGGTGAAGACTGAAATAGCAAGCAGGGAACTTTTTCTGTCTAGGGGGAGTAGGTTTTGGACCCTTGGCGGGTAACGCAGGCTGCCAGGGAGGGGAAGAGCTTGAAGGGCTCAATGTACCCTAATACGCTTATGGGAGGTCTGTGAGCAAGCACCCTACCTAACAGACTGGTAGGTTGACCTTGTTTATGCCCTTATGGGAGCTTTGGAAAAACCCAGGGTGACCATTGGAGGGTATAGACTTGCTCAGAGGTGTCACCTAGGCGGCTTGCTTGGGGAAGCAAGCTGCAGAACTTGGTGTGAAAAGGCCTCTGTGAAGTAGAGCTGATTACTCAGCGACTGAAAGCCCAGACTTAATCACCTGGGTGAGTAAAGACAACACATAGACATTGATCTATGGTTGAATGGCTTAAGTGGATTGCCACTTGCGAGGGCCCAGTTGAACACCTGTTCAATGTAGACTCATGCCTGGGTCTACGAGTTCTGGTAATGGGGGCTGAGATAAAGAACCAAGGTGTTTCACAGAATTAACAGAGAAAAATAGCAAGAGGGACTGTTTGGTCACAGTGAAGGATAGTTGATGGACTGTTAATTCATATTGAATGGAATGAATCAATATGGTTCAGTGTGTAGAAGGAACAAATGAGGTTTCTAGTAAGGATTTGATGAGGAACTGGTTAAGGATAAGCTGAAGGACAAGAAGATTATGATTAAGGACTAGCTAATCATAATGCAGGATGGCCAGAGGACCAGAAGTTGGTGTTGAAGAACTGAAGAGCTGAGAGGATGAACTAGCTGGACTAAATGCAGAGGCTGGAAGAGCTGGTTTAGTGACTTTTGAGAGGAAATTTAAAACAGAAAAAGCAGTTAAAAAATAATTAGATACTGCCTGATTATGATTAAAAAAGGATTAAAAATCATATAATAAAAAGAAAGAGAAGAAAAAATAGCCTATAGTTTTTTAGAATTATATGTGAGTTTTAGAATAGGGATTGAAGAGGAAATAGGCCAGAAAGAAGCTGGAAGAAGAACAGAGAAACTGTAAGGGATAAAAGAGCAAATTTTGCCAAGAACAACTAGGAAAGACAAAAAGACACATAGTAGGCAGGTTTGAAGTTGCAAAACGTTGGAAGAAACATGAAGAAACACAGAGAAATGTTAAAAAATCAAAGGGTCAAAATTTGCCTAAGTAAAACATATGTGGAAGTGCTCGAGATTTGCTGGGGAAATGTGACAGAAATTACTGCAAAACCGTTCAAAACATGGAGCAGTTGTTTACCCAGAGCAAGACAGCCTCAGATTTGAACCAGGGTCAAGGACAGGTTATCTGGGGAAACCTTTTTGGCAAAATTGTTGAATCAAGGCGTATGATTGGCTGTGAGCCAAAGTTTTTTAATCAGTGTTTTAAGGGCTTTAACTTGAGAGTTAAAGCCTAAAAAATGAGGAGCAGAAACAGAAAATTCAGGGCTTTCATTGGCTAAGTAAGTTTAAAGGTTTAATATATCATAAAAGAGGAAAAATATGATAGTTTAAGCTTTGAAGAACCAGAGTTCTAAGAGAGATTTTTGGTCTGAAACAAGGGGCTATAAAATGGAGAGCTATCAGAGACTCTTCAGGGACTGGATCAAGTGGATTACAAAGGCCACAAAAGCTACAGAAGGAGCAGAAGACCAAGGATAAGAAGCCAGAGCTGGGACAGACCGCAGGAGCATAAGATTAGAACACAGGATCCCAAGACCAAGGAGCAGGAGCCAAAGACCAAGTACAAGGAGTCCAAGAGATTGTTGAAGGACTCCAAGTATTGGCACAAACCCTTTATTACTCCCTATCCCAAGGCCATATATCAGAAGGTTTCTAAGGGGATCTTCCTTCTGACTGTGAATAAAGCGCCTATTACAACCCCTATCCAATTTTCCGTGTAAAGAGAAAACATAAGTCCCATGGGTCAATTACCCCATATTTTCTATCCTAGCCCAGGAGATGAGGGATCCAATTTCCTAAGGTGCAGGAAGTTTACCTCTAGTAAATCTGCCCAGGAGAAGTGGGAGAAATGATGAGGCATTTGAAAATGACAAATAGGGGAAGAGAGTTCATTGGGTGAGAGTTTGCAAGACTATTACAGAATTGGTATTAGCCTACAGAAGGGCTGGCGCCTGGTGAAGTACAAGTGTACGGTGGAGACGCTCTCTTAGTAATTGGGAAGGTACTGGAGGAGTTTGCTCTTATGCAAGCCAAGTATAAGCTCCTCACCAACCATTCACCACTGTTGGAGAATGACGCCTCCTCAAAGCCAGTCCCTGGCTATGACCTAGGACACAGATGGGGACTGGTGACCAGGAACCCCACACTTCCCTAACTACAGCCAAGTTTATACTTGAGAATATTCTCTACAAGAATAGCTTCCGGCAGACTTTATTGGCAAACAATGGCTTCAACTTCACCAGTTATATGATACCACACTTGAATAGACTATTGGGTATTTGCAGCTGTTGCAACTGAACCAATGATGATTCAGTATTTGAATTGGGGAAGACATTAGTCCAATAGAAAGGACATAAATAATAAGAATAAGGTATTGTTTATTATAGAATACTGTGATTAATATACTATATGGGGAAAGCCACCAGGCCACAAGGGGGTGGCATGTTCCATGTAAGGATTGTAGCCAAGGAATAACTTGTGTAGGATCATCAGGTCAAATTGGTAGCACTCCTAATTAGGAGAAAGTGCCTGTCATTCAACATTGCCATCATATTTGTCCATGTTGTTAGATACACCAAGGGGCATCCCATCAAGCGCCTCCTGTGTATCAGGAGATACGTTGGCAGGCAAGTCTGGAAACTTGGTTGCAACACCCCCCTTGCCCCCTGCTTGTTGTCAGACACCAGGATCAGAGTTTGCGGGAGATCTGGAAAGGTCTGCACAAAAAAACTTTTGTGTGGGGATGGCAAAGCAGGGGCGCAAGCAATCATGGTGAAGCTTTTTGGTGTTCCCTTGGGTGTCCTCCAGCTGGTAGGTGTTTGTCATAGACCGCGGCTATTTTGAAGGGCCCCAAGTGGTTGGGTTCTAACTTGGCTGAAATGGGGTTGAGGGCGTAAACATGGTCACCTACGGTGTGTCTAGCTCAAGGTGTCTTGTCCCCTCCTTAATTTGCTTGTGCTCAATGTCTTGGGCCTTGGCGCGCCACTGGCTCAGGGACAGGGTAGGTAACAAGGGTTTTTTTTGGGAGCCGTGGATTGTAATTTCTTTTTTTCTACTCCTGCCAAACCATTGTGTGTCCAAAAGGCCAGGTGCTGGGGCTTAACCCAGTGCCCCTGTTGATTCTCGCTTGTAAAATGAGCAGTGTGGTGGGAAGATGTTCAGTCCATGTAGTATTAAGATTTTCCTGTGAGAGTTTGGCAATCAACTAGACCAGGGAGTCATTCAATTGCTCTATGTGCCCATTGGCTTGCAGATGGTTTGGAGTTGTGACTATTTGCTGTAGGGCATTTTTTGCAGTACAATTTTATGACATGTCCAATAAGCTCTGGACCCCTGTTCATAATGAGGTGCTTATGTCATCCAAAACAGGCCACAATTTCCTTGACAATGAAGCAAGTGATGGTTGTGGCGGTGTGGTTAGTGGTTACCTATACTACTGGCCAGCGGGTGAAGTAGTCAATGGCTGTGATGATATACTTCTTCACAAGTCTGTCTTTGGGGAGGGGCCCAACAATGTCAAGGGCCCACTGCTTGAAGGGTTCCATGGCCTTAATGGGTAGGATGGACTTGAGGGTGCAGGCTTTGATGTATTCTTTTCACACAACACACATGTCTCAAGGAGATCCAAGATGTCTTGGCGCATACACGGCCACCAGACATTGCATTTCATTATTTCAAAGAGGTTTTATCCTCTGAAATGGCCCAAGGTGCAGTGGTAGTGCAGTATGGTATCTCCTTGCTGTGTGGTGGGAATATAGGGTGTCTTTTCTCCTGTTTCCACATGGCAGCAGACATTGTCCGCATTGGTGGTAAACTGAATTTCATTGTCCTTCAAGTTTGGAGATGGTTACCAAATTAGGACCTTCATAGCGGGTTGCTTCAGGTTGGAGGTAGAGCATTGGCCAATTGGGGTCCAAACCGCCATCCCCAGTGATGGACGCCATGTAGAGCCGTGAGAGAGCGTCAGCTGTGACAAGTTCCTTCCCAGGCTTGTACTCAATGTGCAGCTGGTAGGGGGATAGCCGCTTGACCCAGCCTGCCTGGGGGTGTGTCAAGTGGGACTGCATATTGAAGTATTGGAGCAAATTGTGGTCCGTCAAGACATGGTGTGGGAAGGTGCCCCCTTCCAAGTAACAGAGCCACTTCTTGATGCAGTGCACAATTGCTGCTAGCTCCTTGTCATTAATTGGGTAATGTTGTTCTGAGTCAGTGAGCTTCCTGGATTTGTATGCCATGGGGAGGAAGACACCCTTGTCAGTTTCTATCCACAAAGCACCCCTATGGACCTGTCAGAGGCATCAGTCTTGAGTTTGTATTGGCAGTTTTGATTGGGAAACTATAATACAGGCACTGTTGTAAGTCTATGCTTCAACATCTCAAAGGCTTGATCTCTGGCAGGGGTCCAGTGGAAGCGCTGTTTAGTGTTCAGGAGCTTGGTGAGAGGTGCAAAAAGTTTTCCACAATTGGGGATGAACCTGCACACATAGGAAACCATGCCCAAGAAGGTACAAACCTAACTGACATTGGTGGGGAGTGGTATGCTTGTGATTGCCTTTATTTTGGCAGGGTCAGACTTTATCCCTTGGGAAGAGATAGTTGTGCCCAAGAAACAAGAGCTCTGACTTGAGGAATTCACATTTTGAGGGCTTAGCCTTCAACTGGTTTTACCAAAGGGTATCAAGGACAGCATGTAGGTATTGGAGGTGCATGGTTTGATCTTGACTGAAGACAATAATGTTGTCAAGGTACACAACAACACACTTTCTTATCAATTCCTCAAATTCTTTGTTCATTAGAATGGTAAAGGTGGAAGGAGCGTTGGTCATTCTAAAGTTCATGACCTGGCACTCAAACAACCTGTAGCGTGTTTGGAAGGCAGTTTTAGCTTCATCCCCTGGTGCAATGCGGACCTGGTTGTACCCTGCAGTGAGATCAATATTGCTAAAGACCTTCACACCTGCAAGTGTGTCAAACAGGTCGTCAATCAATGGCAGGGGGTACTTATTCTTAACAGTCACATCATTGAGGGCGCGGTAATCTGTGATCAGGCAAAGGGACCTGTCCTTCTTGGCTACAAAGAAGACAGCAGCCCCGTATGGCAAAAGCAAGGGGAGTATGAAGCCCTTGTCAAGTACATCTACAAGGTGCTGGTGGAGGGTTTCATCTTCTTTTGGTGTCAAGAAATAGAGAGGGAGCACCTTGGGAAGTGACCCTTGTAGCTGTACAGCATGCTGGATCTCCCGGGGAGGAGGTAGTTGGTCCAATGTTTCACTGAAAACGTCTTTACACTCCTCAAGGAGAGCATCAAGTACTGGTGGAGGTAGAGTAGTCAAGGAAAGGGCCACAGGTGGCTCTGCGTGGATAACTTCAACTGAGCATTGCATGAAGTCTAGTTTCCCCCCTTGAAATTGTATGAGCCTGTTTATGTGATTCTGACAAACACAGTATTTTGTAGCAACTTGCTCATTTCAATAGGATATATATGAAAACCCACCACATTCCTATTAAGGGTGATCACAGACGTATCCCAGTCATTGTATGGTTGGTTGTGGCAAAGCCAGTCAAGGCCAGAAATGACATTATGGCTGAGCCCTGTATTGTAACTTCAGCTGTTGGGTGGTTGATAGCTGTATTCACTTAACTTGAATACAACCTTAGTTGTTATTAAAGACTAAGCTAAGATAAGTTCTTTAGCCAAATGTGTATAATAAGTTATAATTTATGTAAATTGATATTTATTTAATAAATCAAGGAGAGAGTTATATAGTAAGGAAGGGATTAATGAGAGCCATGAGAGCACCAGGATCCTCTGTCTACAGCCTAGTTTCCTCTATTACTTAGCCCACTATTAAGCTAATGATCATATGATTGTTAGTTAATATGAGCTCAGAGTGCAACTTAGTTGATCAGTTAGACTAGTTATTATCCAGAACAAGAGTACCATCGTACTCTAGTTCACCAAGCTTAATGGATCAATGTGCAATTACAGTGACGGCTAGTTTACAACCAATCACTTCATGACACCCTGCCATGATGGGGCCAGAGAGCTTAGCCTGGATGTTCCCCATTCTCAAAGAGAAGGTTAATGTCTCATGGGTGATTACCACTCTGCAGGAGTCAGCTACTCAAACTTCCTTGAATCAACTGGGCACTTGATCTAGCTGCTGAGAATCTGCAAATGCCTGGTCAACCATAGTGTGGTTGGCCCCAGTGTCTACCAAAAGTTTGTTGGTGTTCCTACGGAAACAGAAGTGATAGGCCAAGAAGGTTACTTTATTTGAAGAATGGCTTGCTTGGAGAACAGGGTTGTTGCTATGAACTTGGAATACATCAAGAATTTTAACATCATGCATATTTTAACCACAGGGGTTCTTTGCAAAGAGGGATTGTGAGTGAGGGTCAAGTGGGGTTGTAAAACCTCTCATAACTACAACCCCCAGGCTTTTCCTGGGTCCTCAATTTTTTATAACTGGAGTTCCCCTTTGTGGGGGAGATTAACCCCATTTTCCTGTTGGTGTGGCTGGCGGCAACCTACTTGGTTGTGAGCACTTCCAGGTGTGGGACAAGGTTGGGGTGGTGCATCATTGGAGAAGCAGAAACCCATTGAAGCCTGATTATTAGCCTCCACAATGGCTTTATAGCAGTCATCAATGGAGGTGCAGCAACCTATGGGAACCCACTTGCAGATATGGGGCTTTAACCCCTTAACTATCAAGGTAAGGAGCATGGTGTTCCCGTCAGTCACAGCTTCTGGGGTGGCAGCAAGGGCTTTTTGACAGGCTGCAAGATATTCAGGGACAGACCCAGTCTGTTTAATGGCTATGAGTGGAGCTCCCACCACAATAGGTGAAAAGGTTTCACTGTAGCGGGACTTTGCGGCATCCCTGAACAACGCCCAGGTGTTTTTCTTGACTACCCAGGTGGTGAACCAAACTGCAGCAGGTCCCATAAGGCGACCTGAAGCAGTGGCGACTCACATAGGCTCAGGTACCTGACATACATGGAGGCAGGTTTCAGTGGAGTGGAGCCAGCTGACAATGTCAGTCCCTTCTACACCACCCGCAAAGGTTTACAACTGGAGGTTGAGCATGCGTTGTGACAGGTCTGACTGGGGCAGGGTGACACTAGATTTGTGCTGCCCAATGCAGAGTTGATTGTACACACTTGTAAGTACCAGTTGATCTTGATAGATGACATACCTGTTGGGGATGTCCCTCTTGGGGATTGGAAGGAAAGTTTCTTGATGGGGAGTAGCCATACGGCCCATACTCTGTCCTTTCTTGGGGGGAATTTTTCTTTTAGGTAGGTCATAAACCTACCGCTGCTAATACTGTTGCAACTGAACCAATGAGGATTTAGTATTTGAACTGGGGAAGACAACAGTCCAATAGAAAGGACAGGAATAAAAAGAATAAGGTATTGTTTATTATAGAATACTGTGATTAATATACTATATGGGGAGAGCCACAGGGCCCCAAGGGGGTGGCATGTTCCATGTAAGGTTTGAAGCAGAGGAATAACTTGTGCGGGGATAAGCAGGTCAAATTGGTAGTTCTCTTAATTAGGAGAAAGTGCCCATAGTTCAACGTTGCCATCAGATTGGTTCATGTTGTTAGACACGTCAAGGGGCGGCCCATCACGCCCCCTGTGTATCATGAGATACGTTGGCAGGCAAGTCTGGAAACTTGGTTGCAACACAGCACCCTTTCAACTCCATATCACCCTCAGAGAAATGGAATGTTAGAGAGAACTAATTGGAGTCTAGTTCAGATTCTAAGAAAGCATAGTCATCAGCATGATGCGGAATGTGACACATATCTTCCGGCAGCTACCTTTGCGTACATCATTGGATTTCATAGAGCCACTGGGAAAGTCCTTTTCAACTTCTGTATGGACAGCAGCCTAGTCTTCCACCTCATCTGTAAAGTCTAGTTAGTTCTGATAATTCTCTGTTGCCTGATGCATATTTGAAGAGACTATCTCAAACCCTTATAAAGCTACAGTTGGAAGCATACTCTACCAATCTGGCTACCAAGGAGAAGGGCATGGATTGTGCAGTGAAGACTTGTCCTACTCTTCCTGAGCATGAGATAGGAAGCATGGTATACTTCTTCAGCAACCGGGGGTAAGGTTACAAAAGCAAGCTTGCCTCATTATGAAAAGGCCCTGTCAAAGTTGTCCAGAAAATGAGAGTAGACAGTTACACCCTAAAGGATCTGGAAACTGGGCAATTTATCACTTGATTACATGTGCAATATATGTGCAAGGCTCATAGTGGTTAAGAATAATTCCCCTTTATGGGTAATAACTCGGAAAAAGAAAAAGCCTAATGAAAATAATCCATGAGTTGTTACCTTATTCAAAACAAGAAGAAAGATAACACATATAAGGGAAAAGAAAAAATAATTATGTTACAACACTTTGTTAAGGTGCAAGATCTTCTAATGCTAGACGTAATTGAAGGAGAATTTGCGCAGATGCAGCATATATAAGCCACACAGAAGGCAACCAGCGGAAGCCAAATAGAAGGAATGGGGATGAATCAAGAGGCAGGAACCTGATGCAATTTATTCCTATAGAGTATGGGAATTCAATTCCCGTAGGAATATGCACTCCCATATCAGGCTTTGTTGCTGAGCATACTCTTCTGGTGTTTTGCCGCCTATGGAGTACATCATATTGAGCAGCAATTTGAGGTACTCAGGCATATGGTGAAGACATTGGTGGTAGACTAACTTTGATTTACAGAGGACAAGCTTTACCTAACTAGTGTCATGGACTATTGGCTTCCTGTATCTTCGTAGCTTAGTAGGTCCAGTGTAGCACCCATAGCTCTTTGGAGGCAGTATTTTTGACTGTCAGAACCATGCCATAAAGGAACTGGCCCTATGGCTGAATTAGGATTCATCCAGGCAACAAAGATGACATTCAACAGCTCTATTGAACAAGACTTCTGATCAGACAATAAGGACATACCATCAAAACTGAAGTGGTCAAGTTGGATCTTTGAGTAGTCCATCAGTTTGGGAATTGGTACCTGTCAGTGAAATGTGCTCCTGACTTCAAGCTTCTGTGTAGAGATCATGTATGGATGCTCCAGAGCAAGCATTTATACTGACCACATTGAAAAGGAACCACACAACTGCAGCCTTAGGATTTAATCTCAACAAAAATGCAGGTCATTATCTACTTACTACCTGTATTTGTCTTCTTGGATTACAGCAGCGGTATCTGGGACGTCCTTTGCATTTAGGTCTTGGAGTCTTGCTGACAGAGAATTGTAAATAGAGTGCATCGCCTGACTAGGCTGTGTAGACAGGCTTTGGTGTCCTTCTTGGAGTTGCAATAGATGAGCACATGGCAGTATTTGATGACGTGCTTGGCTGGTATGCCCTACCACTAGTGGAGCTTAACAGAGCTATGTCAATTTTACCGCCTAGTATTTTGTCAAAGTTATCCTTTTCTTCAGGTTCCAAGGTAGGTGATATACATGGTGGTCCCTTGGGGCTCGTTCTTTTAGAGTTGACACAGTTGGTAGTTACTCTATGTTGTGGCTGGTCAGTATATTGTACTACTGACTTTCTTACTTGTTTGGGACAGTTAACCATAATGAGAGAGAACGCTATGTTGCTGTAATGTCTTAGTTTAGTGAGGGGAAATGTTGTAAGGTGGTTAGTGTAAACTAGCCATTACTGACTTCAATGTACCTGCCATTAATTAGGCTCCAGTTTGAGGCTCTGAATAGACCTGTAGCACAGATGAATAGCCAGTCAAGGTGATCAACAGGTCATAACCTCATAGGATTATTTAGCCCATCAAACAATCATAATGATTGATGGGCTGAACACCAATATGATCCAAAATTAAATCCTGATCAGAGTATCAGTGGCTAAAGATTATTTCCATCCCCTATATAACTCTTCCCTTGTTATTATTAATAAAGACCAGTTTTACACAATATACATATTACTCATACTAGGTTAGACTTATCACAGGACTTAGTTTGGGGTAAAGTATAACACATTGTAAACCAAGTTAAGCAATTACCACATAAAATAGTCTATGTTACAACAGATATCCGCCAGGACCAAAATCCTTTTTAACACCACAGGAATTTGCAAGAAACCTTCCTGTATACGGCATTAGAAGTTTCTCCAAAGTGGCACCCTGTAACACTGGTGGGATAGGCGGTAAAACTAGCAATTCTGCCAATAAGAAATGCCCTGAACCCGCCTGAGGCCTGAGAAATGGGACTTGTCCTGAGAAACTGTCCAACATTAATAACCAAGTTGATGAACAGAAAAGCTATCAATTCTATTCTACAGTGACAGTCAATAGCAACCTACCTGTATCTGATGCCATCCTGCCAGCCATAAAATCTTGACACCAGCCTGCCCAAGCCCAAGAAGTCTGACCTAATGATGAGGCATGGCTGAGAAGTATAAATACCCACCAGGCCAAGACCAAACCACGCCATAACCTTGAATAACAAAGCTGTTATGTGCCATGGATAGTCCCACCATGGCCGTAATTACTTACCCTTGGAAGAATAAGCAGCAACAGCTAGTGAAAAAGAAACCCCCTCAAAAACAAGTTGATTTAAATCAGGCAATTGGCAACTAGTAGGTTGTAGCAAACTACGCCAAGGTTTGGTCAGAATATTCAATTGTGCCCAAAAAGCTGCCAAAAAATGTGAAAACAAGTAATTTGGTACTTTTTGGTCTTCCAAAAATTATGACATCATACAATTTTCAGTCAATTCTGGAGGTCTGGTGAAAAAAATTGAACCCTGCCACATCAGCATTATATCCAAACCCAGTAACCCCTGAGAACTCACTAGAAATACTGCAGTAGTTCAATAAACACCATTACTTAACACTAGTTTTCCAGTTTTAAGTTTGTCAGGTTTTACAGAATATGGAGCTTCTTCTTGTGTAGATGCATGTGAGATACCTCGCAGGCTGTAGCGCCAATTTTACAGTGTCTGCAGCCTCTGTGGTGTTCTTTGACACCCCCAAATCTCAAAATTGAGGAAATTGTCAAACCAATTTGCAAAATTCTCCACTTGCAAAATCCAGTGAGAATTTCTCAATCTCTTATTTTCTTGTTGTCAGTTTTAGTTTTCTTGGGCTGGGTTCTACCCATGCTTGGAGATTTTTGCCTGCACATTTGACTAAAAATTTTCACTCATTCACAATCCTTTGATTATCTGGCACTATATACTGTATTTGTAAACACTTTTGAATTTTGCGGCAACTCCACCATTGCAACTATGGGGAGCCACATATTGTCCATGTATGTCAAGATGTGTCATGGGGCTTATCCAAGTAGTGTTCCATTTAGGATTTGAAAGGTTTGATCCCCACATTAGTTGGGCAATTGATAAGAGTGCCACTGACTTAATGATTAGTCAGGAAATCACTAGGGGAATCACTTCCCCAAGAGGGAATAATGGTAGATGTTGCAACAAAAAGCAAATGAGTACAGTTCTTGGGTGAAGGCCAACATTTATTTATGAGTTGGAGTTCAGATCCATGGGTTTGAAAAGTTTGCATCTGTATTCTTCTGACTGAAGCTAGTAAATGCCATGTTTAAGCGTTTTGAAGTACAGGTATAACATTTGGCATTGAAAAAGTATATCTTTTAAGTACATCTTGAGAATCAGTTGAGCTTGGGATATAGAGGTGGCCATTCGCTAGTGTCAAAACTGTTGGGTCAAACCCTGTCAAGGCTTTGCAAAATAGACCCCCTGGCCCTTGAACTGACTATCCTGGCACCTGTAGCCAAAAGCAGAAGTCAACTGATTTGCCAAATAGGGAAACTCAAACCAACCTTAATCCAAACGCAGGGTGTACTTGATTTAGTGCTAAGTCATTATCTGAATCAAGCCAGCCCCTGCCCGTCCAATCGATTGATCAGTGAGGATCTTGATCTACCTAAAAGGTTCACTTAAACTATAAATTATCACATATCACAATAAAAACATTGTCTAGTTTCCAAATGTTTCCCCCCGTAACCTTGCTAATACAGCACAGTTATGATGCTAGTTTAGCTTAAATATTTATCTTTGGTTGGATTTAAAGTCGAAGGGAAAGTTTATCAATTTTGATGGCAAGGGTTCATTTGGATATTGACGCTTGTTTAGCAAGGTTGGGTCAATTTCGATTGCTGCCAACCCCCTCTCGGAAAATCCCCCGGATTGGGGTTAATATCTGGCCCGATCCAGGGAAGCGCAGGGTTTGGGCAGCTTGTGTAAGCGGCCTACGGATGCCAAGAGGTCATGGTTTTTTTTTGGGTAACTCCCGGTTGCTCGGGAGGTTTTCTCGAGGGCCCGGTTATGGGGATTATGGTGCAGGGGACTTTTTATTTATGGTGGGTTCGGTTTAGCGGGAGATGGGTATGACGTTGATTTGAGATTGGGGGAATGGGTGAGTAGGTTGGTTCGGTTTAATGATGGGTGGTGAAAGATATAACTATGCTTGGTGGATGTATAGTAGATCGGTTTGATGATAAGAAATGAAACATGGGAGGTGAAAAGAGTTGATATAATTGAGGCAATAGTATGATATGGCTACTGCTGAAATTGTCGTGATTTCATGTGCGGCATAGATAGAGAGTTGAGGATATCGACAAACAGAGGGTATACAAGTTGAAATCTTGTTTTCTCCTTGACTAGTCGAAAGTGACTAAGCGAAATTGATTAGTCGAAATTGATTAGTCAATAATGGGTGGGTTTCTTGGCAGCGATTCGGTTCAATTTCGGTGAAACTGGAATGAGTAATTGAGTCAAGAATGGACATTTCAATGGACCATTTAGTTGTTGAACTATATATTTTCATTGGAGAGAGGAGGGATATTAGGAAACAGCTGTGGGAGTGAGTGCGGCTTTGGGGGGCAAAAGGTATTTAAGGTAGCTTACAAGTTAAAGTTGCAACATGAAATTCCTTTGCATATTTAGTTTGGTAGCGGCTCACATGGAGATGATGAATCCCGTCATTCCCAAGTCTCAATTTGACGAGTCCTTAGCATGGTTTAAAAAGGACTACACCAATGTATTTCCTGTTGGTAATCAGTACTACCAGGACTTACCCTTCTGCCACCACTCTCTGGAAAGGGTAAGCGTGAATGAGGTGGAGGCGGGAGGCACGCTTATGACCGAGTTTGCTGGCGAGGCTGACCACGAGGGAGGCCACTGCGAGTTTTCCCTAAGCTACGGGGGAGATGACTTTGTGGTCATCCACACCATCATTGCTGACTGTCTAGCGAACGGCGTACGCTCCTACGAGATCGAAATCCCAGAATCGGCCCCTGCCGGCACCGCCACCCTGTCCTGGACTTGGTACAACAAAATCGGCGAGCGGGAGATGTACATGAACTGCGCCAAGCTGAAAATCTCCGGCCCCGCCCGCGGCGCTATTCGTGGCCCCGCTCGCGTCCTTGCCAACCTCCCCGGGCTACCCGTCATCCATCAATTCAAATTTTCCGTCAAGGGCATCTACCTCTACCGCAACCGCCCCAGCATTGAAACCGGCATTGACGAGGACGGGCAGGGATACTCCCGCCAAATAACGCCAGTCCCCGCCCCAAGGAACCTCCCAGGCCGATCCTACTTTTACGACCCATACAACCCCACCCTGGACCCAACTGAAGGCCTCCCCAGCTACAGCAAAGATGAAAATATCGACGATTGATTTTTTGAATAAATACCTACTTTAATCTGCATCACATTAATTTAACTTTAATTACTTGACTCCGTGTTTCACTTTCCCGCCTGGGCTCCAATCTTTCACGCAGCAATGCAAACCCTAAACAAAACCCTTTAACTGCAAACCCATCTCGCCTTGCCAAAACTGGGAGCCAGCCATGCATCCGCAGGACCATCCGCAACAAGAACCCGACGTTAATGACGTCACCCCACGACAAAAACTACGGGGAATTGCACCCGAGCATGGAAAAATAGGCTGCCAATTCCAACCGCTCAGAGACTATCGCGTGCTTAAAGCAACTGACAATACCAGGACACAAGGTTTAGTAAACTTGCCTTTTTCTGCCGAGACCCCATCCCACATAAGCTTGTGATTCCATACACCATGTTTATTGTTGATATTTCCGCCACTAAACATCCGCATATCGAGCACCAAACAATCATATCATCCACATGCATAAAATCACCTCCCTGCTCCGAAGAAACTCTATTCCTCGGCCACATCCCAATCTCAGCCAAATCAACACGCCGCCGCCATGGCCAATAAACCCTTGGAACCGATCCAATCACTTTTTTCCTCCCCCACCCAATCTATATACAGAAAGTGACCCTACAACTTGGATGGGATAGAAAATCCATAAAACACTCCACAAAAATACCATCTATAAACTATGTCAAAGACATCATCTTAAACCGGTTCACAGACCTTTGGCTCCAATGTGCCGTTTAACTTTTTAACCGTAAATCAAAGCCCAACAAAGCTTAAACCCCCTATTCTCTAACTCGGAATCGCTCAAGGATATAAATCTGCAATCTAAATGAGGGCAGCTATTGGAACCATACCCGACAAGGCTCGGAAGCCAGCCCACCAAAGAAAATTCCCTGATTCCTATTTTATCTCTGGACTTTAAATATTCATTAAAGCTAAAATTAATCACAACAGTTTAAAGATGCTGCTTAATTGCCAACATAATATATAGTACCGTAACTGTGCTACATTAGCAGAGTTACAAGGGGAAAAAATGATTGGAAACTAGATAACTATCTTTATTGAGATATTGGAACTATATAGTTGGAGTGAATCATTATAAAAGAAAAAATATTGTGATGATCACTCAGTTGAATTGGGCAGGGGTGGCATGATCCTTGTAATGAGTGAAGTGCCAAATTGAGCTTTCCACTGAGCTTGAATTATCACTGGTTCTTGTTGATGGATTTAGTAATTAAAATTGACTTCCACATTTGGCTATATATCATGGGGAAGTCAGTGTCACAGCTCATACCAGAGTCCAACTGAACTCCCACAGGAGAGGAAGGCCATGTACACAATAGGCGCGATACGGACCAGGTAGTTGAGAGCAGTGGCTAGGGGGCACCAACTCCCAGTATGGGGCACAACTTGGTCGGCCAGCCCCAATACTGTGATGTAGACAAACCTCAACTTACTGAAGTCTTGGGCAGGAGGCGTGTTGGAAAGGGGAGGAGCAGTAGGAATCTCCTTCATAGTAGACGGCAGATCCAGATGGTAGAGGTGTATCACGGCCCATACTAAGTCCGGCTGGACTCCCACAGGGGAGGCAGGCCAGGCCTGAAAGGCCATGTACACAATAGGCGCTATGCGGACCAGGTAGTTCAGAGCAGTGGCTAGGGGGTGCCAACTCCTAGTATGGGGCACAACTTGGTCAGCCAGCCCCAATACTGTTATGTAGACAAACCCCAGTTTGCTGAAGTCTTGGGCGGGAGGCGCGTCAGGGAGAGGAGGAGCAGTTGGTATATCCTTCATTACTGGTGGTAGATCCAGGTGGTGGGGATGGAAGTACTCCAGGTCAAGGGCGCAGGGTGGTTTGGCAAGGACAATAGGAGTATGGCCAGGAGGATATGGGTATGCAAGCTTGTATTGAGTAGTGGATTCACAAATGGATGCAAAGAGAATAATTAAATTTGAGCAAAAATAGACAATTCCTGCAATAAGATAATAATTTCTAGGCATAAACTTGCTTTATTAAGATGTCAACAGTGAGGAGGGCTTCTCCCCCTCACTACTTATACTTACTGATGATTCTATGGCCTTTTATGCCACCAGAGAACTGATGGCATCATTTGGAAGTGGATTTGCAATTTTACCTGGAATTTTTGTGTTTAGCCAAGAGGGTGAGCTCTCATTGGCTTCTATAACATGAACCCTTTGAATTTTGCAGCATGGCAAGTTGCTACAGTTATTTTTAGCTCCCACAATGAATCAATCACCCGATCACGCAACTGAATGGTTGCGCTCCCAATGTGCCATTTCCCAATAGGTAGGTGGCCCAGATTTGTTAACAGGCTTGATGCCAGGGATTTGAGGATCATGTGCCTCTCAAATCCTGGGCCATTTTGTTAGTTGAAAGGGGGAAATTTTGCCCTGGAAAGTGCTTTGTGGGGGCTTCCAAGCTGCATGTTTAATCACCTCTAAAGAGGCCAGCTGACTGTCCAGGGCACTCTGGGCCCTGACAGGGTGGAAGTACTCCAAGTCAAGAGTGTGGGGTGGTTTGACTGGAGCAGCAGGAGTGTAACCAGGAGGATGAGGATGTGCAAGTTTGTATTGTGTTGTGGATTCACAAATAGATGCAAAGAGAAAAAAATTAAATTTGAGCAAAAATAAAGAATTCCTGCAATAAGATAATGATTTCTGGGCATAAACTCGCTTTATTAAGATGTCAACATTGAGGAGGGCTTCTTCCCCTCAGTACTTATACTTACTGGAGATTCTGTGGCCTTTTTTTCCACCAGAGAACTGATGGCATCAATTTGAGTTGAATTTACAATTCTTACCAGAATTTGCGTACTTGGGCAAGGGGGTGAGAGTTCATTGGTTGCTATAACATGATCCTTCCTTGAACTGCAGCATGCTGAGGTACCACAGTTATTTATAAAGCCCGTGAATGATTGAGCACCCAATTTTATGATCAAAAAATTATGCTCCCAATGTACAATTTCCTGATAGGTGAGTGGTCCAAATTTGATAATAGGCTTGAAGCCAGGGATTCAAGGATTGTGTGCCTCTCAAATCCCGGGCCATTTGCTAGTCAAAAGGGGGTTTTCTTGCCTGGGAAGATACTTTGTGTAGGTTCCCACGCTGTGGGTTTTTCTCAACGCTAGGGAGGCCAGCTGACTTTCCAGGGCAATCTGGGCCCTGACATCATTCCCTACCATTGTCAAGCTTGCAGAGCATGACTCTTTATTATGAGACTTATATTCCTTCAGCAGGGTGGCAGCATTCTCCAGGTTGGATTCTGGTTCCCAAGTATTCTCTTCATGGGGGTATCCTTTATATTTGACCAGGAAGTGAGGTTTTTGGTATCTGAGTTTGTGTCCCAGGATGGCTTCAACTTTGTGTTCTGTGAAGCTTCCTATTTTGATGGGTGGGGGGCCGTTCTCACTATCTGGTGCAGGAGAGAAGGTCCTGTCTTTTTTGATAACAGTGTCAGGATACCAAGAGTACCGTGGGGCTCCAGTAGGTGAGGGAGGAGTCAAAGCAGGTACTGGCATGGCCCACCAGATGATGGGACCTAACTTTACCAGGTAGAAAAGGGCCTTTCCAGCCACAGCCCAAGGCCCAGCCGCTGGCAAGGCAGAGTCAATCAATCCTGTGAGCGCCAGGTAAAGCACCCCTAGGAATTGTCTGTTCTGGCCAGTGGTGTCAAAAGTGGGTGGGGTAGAGATGGTTGGTTTGGGTGTCAGGGGTGGCTCCATGGGGACCAGGTAGGCAGCAGGATTGTTGTACTTCCCGTTGAAGATCAAAGGGTAGATGGTGATTGCTTTGCCGTCACAGATAATTTGATAGGGTTCCTTGGGTGCATTTGAACGGGTGTACCACTGTAAGTCTCCAAGGTCCAGGTTTTGTGGTCAGGGTTTGGGGGTACTCAGTGAAATGCATAGGGCCAAATGGAGCGTTGGGCGGACGGTAGTAGTCAAAGGCTTTGGGTTTATCAACTGAAATCTGGCTATCTATCCCAGTGGATGAGTACTGACGCTTGGGTGTATGCAGATGGAAGAGTATCAAAAATATGTAGGGAAATAGATTGGTGAACCAAAAGTTCATAACAACTTTATTGGTAAGGATGACAATACAGAACTTTTTCAGGTGCTTCTGGTTTATATACTTACTCACATGCAAGTGCCTCTGGGCATTCTTCTGGTGCTATCTGTGTGGCAAGGCTTGACATCTCAGGTTCTGCTGTTTGGTTGGCTGCTTCATGGTCATTTTTGGGCTTTTTAGGAACAGTTGTTTGGATTTTCGGTGGTCCATCTTGGTTTGGCTGGCCATTGATTATAGCAGGTTGGCTTCTGGGGTTATGGGGCTTTTCCCAATCTGATCACCTTTTTTGGGCTGGCTTGACAGGCTTTCCTGAGGCCAAGGAACTTGATTAAAAAAGGGGTCCCTAGTTGGGGACCCCAAATTACTTAATGGAGGGTGGGCTTGAACTGGGTTTACTGGGCAGCTAAAATAGCCTGCCCAGGCCCAGCCAAACCCACCAAGGCTTGGGCATAGCTTTTGGGGCCCAGAATGGGCCCCACAGCTACCTCCAGGGCAGAAATGGTTCCTGTACCTGGATTTGTTTTGAAAAGTAAAAATCCAGGTGTAGGTGAAACTCCCCCGCCCACTAGTCTGTCTGGTGGCTAGGTGCAGATTTGATTCCTGCCTGGGGCATCAACATTGTTACTTTTGTAACAAACAGGGAGCAGTGGGATACGTTGTGAATCTTCCATCTGGGGGC
This sequence comes from Entomophthora muscae, assembly GCA_014839935.2. NCBI lineage: Eukaryota > Fungi > Entomophthoromycota > Entomophthoromycetes > Entomophthorales > Entomophthoraceae > Entomophthora > Entomophthora muscae. The sequence continues at coordinate 74,595 of QTSX02003082.1, read as the reverse complement.
AGTTCTAGTTGGTAGGATACAGTACCAATACAGTGTAAGACCTTGTATGGACCTGTTCTTTGGGGGCTCAGGATAGCACAAGGGGAAGTGGCCTTGATGTTATTTGTGCTGAGGTACACAAGGTCTACTACTTTGATTGGGGGGCAGGGCTTTGTTTCTTATTGGCAGAAATTTGTATACTTGTACTGCTCTTCTCAGGTTCTGGGCACATTTTTCTTGGCACACATGAATGTTGCTGACCCAGTCTTGTCCTTCTGGGTTGTTGGCTTCCTCTGTGGGAGGGGCATCTCATGTGGGGTTAAATCCATATTTTGGCTTTGAAGGGGGAATACTGGTGGAGCTGTGGTCTTGGTTTTTGTACATAAACTGAGCCATAGGTAGGTGTATTACCCAATTGTTCTGTTCTGAGTTAATATAGCATCATAAGTTCTGTTTGAGGACCTGGTTTACTCTCTCAGTCTGTCTGTTGCTCTGGGGATGATATACAGTAGACAATGATCATTTTATTCCCAAGTCCTTTAAGATTTGGGCCCAAAACATGGAGGTGAATTGTGGGCCTCTGTCTGAGACCACTTCTTGTGGAAACTGTGGCTCATGAATACTTGGTTTTGGAATAGGGTACCAGTTTTCTTTGCTGTTACTTTGGTTGTTGTATGAATGAAGTGATCCATTTTGGTGAAACAATCAACAATTACAAGGATGGCAATGAACCTTTTGAATTAGGTAGCTCCACAATATAGTCCATGGATACTGACTTCCAAGGGCTTTCTGCAATCTGAAGAGGGTGTAGTAATCCTTCTGGCTTTCCTTGCTTAGGCTTGGTACGTCCACATGTCTTGCAACCACTGAGGTATCCTTAAATTTCTGGATTAATCCTAGGACACATGTAGGTTCTCTGAATCTCTTTGAGAGTCTTTGTACGCCCAGGGTGTCCTGACATGGGAGAGTTGTGATATTCCCTCAGTATCTCTAAGTGCAGTGTACCTTCTGGTATGTAGGTGCGTCTGTGTAGCTGCAGGGTGTTTCCATTTAAGAAGTAAATTGTTTGGTAGTATTGACTGTTCATATATTTCTTTAAGTATTCCATGATAGATAAGCGGTGCTGTTTGCAGTCTGAGCTAGTTGGATTTCTTCTCTTCTAGTGGCTAGTCGCAGGAATAAAAGCATTGTATCAATCATGTTTGAAGACAGCAAGGATTTAGTGTTGAATTCTTCAATCTCTTTGGCGCTAGGGAAGAGGTCTGCTCTTTGGCTTAGGGTATCAGGTACAATTTTGATCTTGCCAGGGTTGTAGTTGATTGATAAGTTGTAATCTGCCAGGAATAGGGCTCATCTATCTTGACGCTGATTTAGTTGTTGCAGTTTGAAGAAGTATGCAGGTTCTTGTGATTGGTCATGATTCTCACTGGATGGCTGGTGTCACACAAGTATCTTCTCCAATGTTTCAAGGACTGGATGATAGCAAGCATCTCTTTATTGTAGACGGGGTAGTTTAACTCAGGCAGAGTGAACTTCCTTGAGTAGTAAGCTACAGGGTGCAGCTTACTATCATGCCCCTCCTGAAGCAACACCCCCCAATGCAAAGTCAGATGTGTCTGTTTCTACAATAAATGAATTATTGTAGATTGAAATTGCCAAGACAGGGGAGGAAACAAAGGCGTTCTTTAGCAACACAAAGGTGTATTTGGCGGCGCCATCTCATACAAAGGGGTGTTTCTCAGAGGTAAGTTGGGTCAAGGGCAAGCAGATTGAAGAAAACTTTTGGACAAACTTCCGGCAGAAGTTTGCCAGGCCCAGGAAACTTCTGACCTCCTTGCAGTTCTTAGGTTCAGGCCATGATGTCACAGCCTCTATTTTATTGGGTGTCATTGCAAAGCCTCCTTTCAGTACATTGTACCCCAGGAACACTACTTCTTCTTGGAAAAATCACATTTCTGGAGTTTAACAAATAGTCTGTGTTCTTTGAAGCATTGCAGGACAGCTTGAAGGTGTTCAACGTGTTCCTCAGGGGTGCAACTGTAAATGAGGATGTCATCTAAGTAGGCTACACAACACTGATCCTTGATCCTCCCAAGACCACTTCTGCCATAGTTTAAAAGGTGCTGGGCATTTTGCATAACCCAAACGGCATAACCAAGTATTTGTAGAGACCTTGTCTAGTCTTGAAAGCAGTCTTTCATTTGTCAACAGGCCTGATCTAAATCTGGTTAAAGGCATATCTTAAATCAACTTTTGAGAAGACTTTAGCTCATGAAAGCCGGTCCAAAAGATCTTCAGAATTGGGTACAGGGTATCTGTTATTCACAGTGATGCTGTTTAGGTCCTGGCAATTGACACAAGAGCGTAGGTTGCCGCCCCTTTTTTTAACAAACAGTAAATGGGATGAACAAGGAGATTTGAAACAAATATATATCCCTTCTTCAACATCTTGTCCAAGTAATTTTTTAAGGCGGCTTGTTCCTTCATGTTACAACTGTAGACAGGTCCATGCTTAGGTTGGGTTTTGGGGAGGAGGTCAATGGCATGGTTGAACTGACTTTTTTTTAGGCAAGACAATGGCTTCTTCTTCCAAGAAGATGGAATCCCAAGGCTTCAAACATTTTGGGATCTCAGCCTTTCAGGATTCAATGGTGATGTTGTTTAGCTCAGGGGTCTGCTGAGGGTTCAAGAGGGAACCTCTAAGGTTTAGCTCTCATGAGTGACAGTCACCTGATGGTTCTTATAGTCCAAGTTCAGCTGATGATCAACCCACCATTCAAAACCTATCACTACAGGTTTGGGAAGCTTCCCCATGTTGTGGAATCTGATGGGCAGGAATTTCCCTTTTAACTTCAGGTAGACAGACTCTTTGCATTTGTGGGACAGGTCTGTTGTCTTGTTACCCATGGTTACCAGTTGAGAGATTCCCAGGATTGGTACACCCAGTTTCTCAGCTAAGCTATATTCCATGTAGTTGAGGGTTGCCCTGCTGTCTAGGAGGGCTACAGTGTTCACCTCATGATCATGGTAACATAAAGTAGTGTCAATAATAGGATAAGACTGGGAATCATTGTTTATTGCTGAAATAGTGGCTCCTTGGGTCCTGTTGGAGTGGCTATTGCAGTCCTTGGATAAGTGACCACTCTGGTGGCAATAGAAGCATAGCCCACTTCTGATGTGATGTTGATAATCTTTGGGGGTCATGTTCAAACGGGGCCTACTTGCACCAGGGGTTTGGTTGTTCTGGGGTTGACCAGTGTGGTATCCTTGTGGTTGGCTGAAGTCTATGCCTCTGGCAATGACCAGGATCTCATCTTTGGGGAGCTTGTGTTGGTGGTGTCTCATTAGGCTGGCATGGTGTGGGTTCAGACCAATTCTGAAATGTAGGCCTGATATGTTGTCAGGGATCTTGGCTGCCTCTTCCAGGCGTAGGAATTGTTGTATGTAGGTCTCCAGGTTGTACCTTCCTTGGGTCAGACGGATGAGCCACATGTAGGCTTAGATCTTGGCCCCAGCAGGGGTGGTTGCAGAATTCATTATCTCTAGGAATTGGCTGTAGGAGAGTATGAGGTCTGATTCTTCCTTGAGGCTGGTCAAGAAGGTTTCTCTGACATCATCCTTCAGTTGGGCGGCCACCATCATAACCTTCTGAGTGTTGTCTCTGAAGCTCTTGGGGTGGGCACAGAACAGGGCGTTTATCATGATCATTCCTTTTCTGAAGCCAGCCAAGCCCATTTTTGGCAGGTCAGGAAAGGTTGTGGGGCAACGGTATTCTGGTGTGAGGTAGAGATGGTCACAGTCTGGACTTGGGATGGCTTGGCGACAATTTCTTCCTGGCTTTTGTTCTTTTCTTGTTTCTTGGTCATATAATTTCTTAGGTAGTAAGCTGAGGTCAAAAATAAAATCATATAAGATGCCCCTATAATCAAAGAAGAATAGGGGCTGTGACTATACTACAAACATTGGGCTGTGGTTTCACAAAGAGGTTGAATTGTGATGGATTTCATAGGTTGAAATTCAAAACAATAGGATTGGCCTTGGAGAGATTTTACAGTGTAGTAATGGATTTCCCAGGAATCAATTAGGCTGTACTAATTGAGGGCTGAAATGAATAATCTAAAAATTCAGATTATGAGACTAGGTGTCTCAAATGCAATTTATTAGTTGGGAAGGTAAAAAATTGATACCCTGGAATATGATTGATGAGGATTTAATCATAGGGCCAAAATGGACTTGACTGGGTCAAGTAAAGACTTGTTGTCTTCAAACAGATTAATTAACTGGGAAGGTTAATTAATATATGCTGGGAATATATTCAATGAGGATTTAATTGCATTGTTTAATTGCCTTGACTGTGTCAAGAAGTTTGATTAATGTTAGCCAAAAGTAAACCCCCAAATTGTGGGTTAAAAGCGCTGTTTTGGAGAATTAAAAAGGTTAGAAGCGCCACCGCCTAATTGATTTGTAAAGCGCCGAGGTGCCCCCAGTGAATATTTCAGGCGCTGCCTGGGAAAGTTCCTGGGCGCCGCAGTGGCGCCAGGTTTGAGTTTCAAAGCGTTTTAATGGGTTTTAAGGCAAAACCTCATTAAATGCAAAAATAACTAAATATAGACAATGTTTTCTATACATTCAGGATTGATCAGCTGGTTCCCAGTTGGAAAAAGAATAGCTTAGATCAGGAATATGTATATTCCACAGGGGTTGGCGCCGGAAGTCCAGAATGCTTCAAGCCAAAGCAATACATTTCCACAGAAAGAATCAGGTGATTCTGGAATGTATTAGGGCACATTCTTATAGGTTAATAGTGTGAAGATCTTTTTGGTAAAGATCTGGATTGGATGACACCGTTATGTCATAAACCATATGATAGTGTCATGAATGCCGCCATTCACCATGTTTTGAATTTGCCTTTGTTGGGTTATTCTGAGGAAAAATATCTCTCTTTTGCTTTTGCCCTTCAAATTGAGTCTGGCTCTGATAGGGAAATACAATTGTTCAGTTTCCTGATTCTGCGCAACTCCCTTGCCCCACTCATGCCTGTGGCAAGTGATCCTACTGTCCTGGTATTATTTTATGGTATTGCAAACCACTATATATTAAATTTCTTATACACCAATAAAAATTAAGTTCTATTCACATTTTTTTCTTTGTGTCTCCAGGTACTTTGGCGCCTCTCTAGCCACGTCTAGCAGATATTATTCATTCAGGGCCACAAGGTAATCACATAGCCTTCCTTGTCATTCTAACCAAGACTTAGTACAAATCCAATCCTAAGGTTAGGATTTCCTGTTGTGACTCTGTGCCGCACCTCAGATCACAACAGATAGGAATCCAGGTGTGATTCCAGAACCAGAGGGGTTTTCAGCTGAATGTACCCTGATTGGTATATAAAGGAAACATGATAATAATTAATAAAAAATGATACTTATGTGTGACAATGGTTGCTTTCCACTCAATCTTTTTATGCTTTGTGTTTTTGGCTTTTAACTGAAATAAGACTACCATGGAATAAAAAGAGATGGTCTGCAGCTAAGACTATGGGATACAAAAAACGTGGAAATGATCACCAGATGGCAACAAGTTTAACGCCAAGATTGCTTGCCCGGAATCCAAGCTCATCAAAGCTTACATAAAGGATTCCCTGTCAACCCATAAAAGAATCAGAATGGGACAATGAAGAAGCAAGCATGAATTTCCTGGATCTGTCACAGGGGCCCAGGGTTACTAGTTTTGATATGGTTGACATACTGTCACAACCCATACCAGAGTCCAGCTGGACTCCCATAGGGGAGGCAGGCCGGACCTGGAAGGCCATGTACACAATAGGCGCAATACAGACCAGGTAGTTGACTGCAGTATCTAGGGGGTGTCAACTCCCAGTATGGGGCACAACCTGGTTGGCCAGCCCTAATACTGTGATATAGACTAACCCCAACCTGCTGAAGTCCTGGGCAGGAGGCACATTGGGCAGGGGGGAGCAGCAGGAATCTCCTTAATAAGAGGCAGGAGATCAAGATGGTGGGGTGGTAATGCTCCACATCAAGAGAGCAGGATGGATTGACTATGATGGCAGGAGTGTAGCCAGGAGTATATGGGTAGGCAAGATTGTATTGTGTTGTGAATTCTCAAATAGATACAAAGAGAATAATTAATTTGGAGCAAAAATAAACAATTCCTGCAATAAGATAATGATTTCTGGGCATAAACTTGCTTTATTAAGATGTCAACAGTAAGTAGGGCTTCTCCTCCTCACTACTTATCCTTACTGGTAGTTTTGTGGCTTTTTGTGCCACAAGGGAACTGATGGCATCACATTCAGTTGAACTTACAATTTCCACTGGAATTTGCATACTTGGGCCAGGGGGTGGGTGCTCATTGGTTGGTATAAATGAAACTTTCTTGAACTGCAGTATGCCAAGGTGCCACAGTTATTTATAGATCATGCAAGAGATCAAGCACCCAATCACGCAGTCAAACAATCATGCACCCAATATACCATTTTCTATTAGTTGATGGGCCAAATTTGATAATAGAATTTAAGCCAAGGATTTGAGGTTTGTGTGTCTCTCAAATTCTGGGCCATTTTTTAGTGGAAAGGGGGTTTTCTCACTCTGAGAGATATTTGGTAGGGGTTCACAAGCTGTGAGGGTTTTCACCTCTAAGGAGGCCAGCTGATTTTCAAGGGCATTCTGGGCCCTGACATGTAGGAACATATGAAATGGTTATCCTGTATGACATCTTATAGTGCAATGTTATGTAGATATTGATAAACAAGGTTTTATTTTTTTATGACAGTATCACAAGTTATATACATGATGCCCGGGGGTAAGCCTTTTTCCTTGGTTTTTAACACCAAGAGCAGCCAATCAGGGTCCAATCTGCTCTTCCCCCTTGAGGCTTGTACATAAAGTTGTGGTAGGGTGTCAGCAGTAACTTATTTTGGTCCAGGCTTTTACTGGATATTCATGTTGAATCTCTTGAGGAACATCATCCAGCATGATTGTCTGCAGGAGAGGTTCACTTGTGTCTTGAAATAGATTTGGGACTTGTGGTCTTTGAGGACTGTAAATTCCTCTTGCCTCTCAAAGTAGCAGCATCATTTGACTAGGCAGTGTACAATAGCAAGAAGTTTAATGTCATTGATAGAATAGCAGCACTCACTTTCTGTTAGCTTGCAGGACTCATATATCACTAGAAGGAATTCATCAGATTCTCTCTTGATTTTTAATACTCCTCCAATGGAGGCATCCAAAGCATCAGTTTCCATTTGTTAGTCCCTGTCTCTCTTTGGATACTGAAGAATGGGGGCTGATAACAACTTCTCCTTGAGGCAGTGGGGATAAAGGTCTTGCTGTGAAGTCCAGAAAAACTTGGATTTGGCTCCAGTCATGGCATATAAGGGGGCTGTTAGCACTTTGCAGCAAGGAATGAACTGTCACATGTAGACTATCATGCCCAGGAATGTACTTAGTTCCCCTTTTTCTTTAGAAAGAGGATTTTAAAGATGACTTAGAATTTTTGTACATTGGGCTTGATTCCATTTTTGGATATTACATATCCTAGGAAGGGTAGTTGTTTGTGATAAAACTGACATTTCAATTGTTTGGTAGTAGTCTGTGCTGTGCCAGCGTAGCAAACACTGCTTAAAGATCCTTTTAGTGCTATTCCTGTAACAGAAATCACAGGATAATAAGAAGATGTCTCCATGTGGTGGGGAATCACCCACAAATCTACATAGAGTTAATGATTAACCACTAACACAACTTCAGATACTGTTTTGTGAAATTTCCAAATGAGATATTAGGGTTAAGTAAAATAATTAACCCCAACCGGAAAATCCCTGTAGAAATGGCCTGTAATAGAATCAGAGTGTCTTTAGCATAAAATTCAGAACATTGAGATAGCACATGAGTTTCAGCTTTGACAGGAGTAGGAACAGCTCCAAGATTGACAGGCATTGAATTAACATTTGGCGGCAACAGCAACAAAGTACCAATGGCAGGGCTCCATCTTCCTGTAATAATCCAGCTAAGGATTAAATTTTTGGGGATGTAGTGTAACAATCCAACTACAGGATGCATTTTCAAAATTAAAGTTAGACCAGGGAATATGTGATTTTTATTGAGTAAATTTTGGGAGGACTCAACTCTTAAGAGTTGAAAAAGTGAAAATTATTCAAAATATATCAAAAATTGACTAAGTAATACCACCTGGATCCTGGGCTCCTATTCCTTCTACATTTTCAAGTGAGTATCTAGTCCAGGTTACAAAGAAACCTTGAGCAACCAACTTCTGATGACCATGCTGATTAACAAGTTCATATCTGGTGACCCCTAAATTATGTCAATTTATCAACGTCAACTTACGGGGGGATTGGATTTGAACAGCAAACTGGAGGAGCTTTAACCCATTTTTGATCAACTGTTTGATTCAAATCCGTTAAATCATTCAGTTTTTAAAGGTTTTCTGGCTTTCTACGCTTTTATACTTGGCCAAATAATTCCCAGCATTATGGAACTTACTGTGACAGTTCCTAGGTTGGGCTGTAGACAATGATATTGTCCAAGTACACAAAGGCATGCTTCCCAATATGAGGAGCAAACACAAGTTCATTATTGTGATAAAGGTGATGCTACATGGTTCACTCTGAAATTAAGAAAAATACACTCATATGATCCATACTTAGTTCCAAAAGATGATTTGGGGATATCTTCATCTTTGAATTAGATCTGGTTGTATCCAGCTGTCAATTTGATCTTAGATAAAACAGTTGCACCATCCAGTGCATCAAAAATCTAATTAATGGGTGGTAATAACTAGCAATTTCTTATAGTGACTTTTTTAGGGCCCTTTAGTTGATGACTAGTCTCATGGACCCGTCCTTCTTTATCACAAAAATACAGCAGCCCCAAAAGAAAATTATGACAATCTGATGAGGCCCTTTTCCAGGGCCTCCTTAAAGTAGGTACAGAGCACATTGTCTCTTGTTTGAAGTAATTAAGTATATAGTGTGTGCTTTGGGTATTGCTCCTTTGGGCTTTATGAAATCTTGTATGTGCTTTTTAGGGGGACCCTGATGGGGCTTCCTTGAAGATTTCCAGGTGTCAGTTGACTACCTCTCAGTCTTTTAGTGTGATAGTTCTTGCTTGTCTTTGAAGTGTATGAATTTATATTAACATTAGTCTCAGTCAATTGCTTTAAGGTTTTCCTTCTCTTATTGGGTCTCTGTTATGTGTACAAGCACATGGTCTCGTAAAAGTTGATCTACAATATTGGGGTAAATTTTTTGTTGATGCCTTCTTGCTTGATGGTTAAACCTGAGGTAATCCAATCAACATTGTGGTTGTTTTGTCTTAACCACTCCAATATGAGTACCACATAAAAGCAAGGGAAGTCAATGACAGGTCCCTGGATGGTGGAGTAAAGGTTCTTTAGAGTGATGTAAAAGAGGAAAGTCTCTCTAGTAACAGTAATGTGACACTTATCAGCTAAAACCATAGTTTTTCTGCAGAGGATTAGTGGCTAGCTTGAAATTGCTCACAAAGTTGCTGTTAATAAGGGTAAAATTTGTGCTTGAGTCCTGGAGCACTGAGCCTGTGTAACTTCAAAAGCAGAAAGAGTAAGACATCATTTTATTAGGGTTTCTGGAAATAATGTAAAGTACTAGATCTTCTGAAGGGACCTAGATCATATGTTACTGATCTACGTTCTTGGGTTGGTACTCATCATTAGGCAAGTCAGGGAAATTCTGGGGAGAGCTTGGCTTACTTAATGCCCTCTCTGGGGTTTCCTTTGTATTACTTGTCCTGGGTAGTAGTAGCTCTAAAATGAATACAATTTGATTGACCATTTTCTCCTTTGTTATAAACATTCAACATTTGAGGTTAATTACTGTTGCTGTTGCCAGGTGGAGGGCGGTTGGAACGCCCTGGGGGCAAAAGTCCTTGGGTCTCTCTCTCTTCCATTTTTGTGCTTTGTTCAGTGCTTGAACTTTTGTTCTGCTTTCTCTGCCTTGCATTACTGGCTTTGGAGGTTGTTCACTTGTTCTAAGTTACATATCTCATTATATGGGGTTTTAGAGGGCTGTATTACATAAGTTGTGATGAGGTATTATCAAAGGCCATCTCTGAGGGTACACATAGGCACAGTTCCTTGTAGGCTCTTGTTAATTCCTTCACTATACCAGTTTGTGTCAAGTTCTTCACTTGTCAGATAATCATGATGACATTATTCTTCATCATAAAACTATCCAAGAAGTCTTTCTTTAAGATCTCCCAGTACCTCTCTGTATTATCCTTGCGCCATTTATTGTATCAAGTACCTGCTCTATGGGGCATGCAAATGGAGATCTCTGCAATCCAAAATCAGGTTGGGCGCTCCATCTGTGTCAACTTGTTCTGAGCCAACTGGATCCACACTGTGGCGTTGTTGCTGTTAGCTCCTGAAAACAGCTCCAAGGCAGCGCTGTCAAGCTGTTGAGATATGTGGGCAGGAAAGATGCTCTTATCATTGAGTCAAGGTGTGTAAGAAAGAGCCTGGAGTAATCCTTGCACTGACAAGGTGTTGAAGGCAGGAACTGGGATTAAAATCTTTTGGTACAGGATGTGTCATAATGGTATATTGGTTCCTGGTGTATAGAGTATTCAATCCAAGGGGAGCCCAAATGTGACAGAAATTTCAGGGTAATATGAAGCTGTGTCCAAGTGATGAGGAATAAACACCCAAATCCACACAGATTTGATAATTAACCACCAATGTGGCTTTAGGTATTGTTTGGTAAATTTCTAAAAGAAACACTAGAATTTAATACAAATATTAAGGCTAGTCAGAGTAAACCTAAGTAGATTGCCTGTGACAATATTAGGGAGTCTTCAAAATAAACCTCTGGACATTGAGAGTTAACAATGGTCTAAGTTTCAATTTACATGGTAAAGATGTCAACATTGGGAGGATCTGAATGAGCTGAACTTGTAACTGGACCCCATTTTCCTGTGACAATGCAATTTAAAATCAGATTTTAGGGAATATATCAACGCAGGCCAACCACCAAATGCATTAGTATATGTTAAAATAAAATAGATAAGCTTTATGTTTATTGAGATTTTGGAGGACTTAACTCTTAAGAGTTGAATAATGGAATTTTTTTAATATGTACAAAATTTATTGAATCAGCAATATAACCTGAATCTATGGCTCCAAGCCTGCCTCATTATTATAACACATATCTAGTCCAGGAAGCAAAAACCCCTTGAATAATTAATTTTTGATGACCTTTCTGATAAACAAGGTAGTATCAGGTGACCCTAAGATTACGCCTATTTATCAGTGTCAGCTTGGTAGGAATAATTTGGATCCTGCTGATTAACTGGGGATGCCGTGCAACTAGACGTGATTCTTTTGTGTATTTTTTGATTCTGGCAAGTACAGGCAACTGGAGGAAATTTCAAAAAGAAAGATAGGATGAAGAATCTAACTGTGCTACCAATGATGCAATTGTGCTGTGTTAGCAGAGCTGCAAGGGGAAAAATTGCAAAATAGATAATTATCTTTATTGAGATATGTGAATTTTATAGTTGTTATGAACTATTATAAGAGGAACAAGATTGGGATGATCAATCAGTTGGATTGGGCAGAGGGTGACATGATCTTTGTAATGAGTGAAGCGCCAAATTGAGCTGTCCACTGGACTGGGATTGTCACTGGTTTTTGTGCTGGATTTAATGATTTGAGTTGACTTCTGTATTTGGCTACAGGTTAAGGGTAAGTTGGTTTGAGGGACATTGATCTTCTTGTGCGGAACCTTGCCAGGGGTTAACCCTCAGTTTTGAAAAATGTGTACTTGCCTTATGTACGGCCTAGTATGCAGGTAGCTATTATCCTTCAAGACTATATTGATAATGTACATGATGGTATGACAAAAACTCATTATTGGTTATTTAAGAGCTTCTACTGGAAAATATGTGACGTCTAATCTCTGATGCTATCTTGTCTTACCATTCCTATCAGCTGCAATATACAAGGCCTTCTCAGCATGAGTTCAAGCTCATTTCCTAAAGCATGCCTTTTATAATAGAGATTGTCACTTTTAGCCCCTCCCCCCTCTCTTGCTCTTGATGTTGTTTTACCCCAATAGTGGCAGATAACTTCAGTAAACAGGTTGAGACCAGGGCTACTAAGGATATCACAGCTAAGACTACAGATAATTTCTTACTCTAAGATATCCTTTATTGGCATGGATGTCCCCAGACTTTATACTAAGAAAATGAGGCCAGCTTTAATGAAAGATTGATCACTTTCATTTTATAGGCAATGGGCACTCATCAATCCTTCTTGTTCCCTATAATTCCTCTATTAATGGGAAGTTGAATATGCCAATTCCACTCCCATCACCATTATGAGAAAGCTCACCCTCTTGTATGCTGCTAATTAGGATATGATCCTCTCTTCTGCCCTCTTTGTCTATTGGCTCAATAGACATCAAGTGACTGGCCAATCCCCCTTTTGCCATGCTGTATGGACGTGAAGCCACAACTCCCTCAATCTCGGGGTGACCTCTTATCAAAGTTGATGTGGCTGCCAACCCTGAAACCCATGTCAAGGACTTGATCAATTGCATCATTGTCATTCAGGCTAAATCCTAATCTACTGCCTACAAGGTCAAGGCTTTAGAGCTCTTGCCTTCCAATACTTTGAGGACCCCCTCCCTGAGTTTCAAGTAAGTGACCTAGTCATCTACTATCAGAACTGTACTGGAGGTAGATCCCACAAGCTAGACTCCCTCTGCTTGGACCTTGTAAAGTCACCTTCAAGAAGGGCGTCAAGTATACTGTGAATCTGCTATCATCTGGCCGTTCCTTTGCCTGAGTTCACTCCAAATTCCCCCGCAAATATCAACTCCTTTTGTCCAATATTGAGGGGGGAGGTGTCAGAAATTGCTCCATAAATGCTATTTCAATATGGCCTTCAAATAGTGATATGTGCAAACTTTTGATAGGATTTGCTTTTGACTTTGGAAATTACTCGCCTTCCATAAATGGTTCAGCATCAATGTCCACCCATTCTGTAATATCATACCTGCCCTTGACTGATCTGGGTATGATTTTAACCCAACATGACCCCCTCTGCCACTCTGTTTATCTGTTGAGTAATCATTGGCTCTTGTCTAATGTTTAAGTAGGAATATTTCTCCTAATGAAGACAAGTTTATCCATATCTGTGTTAGCTTTTATATTTTCAAGTGCTCCTTACTTTTTTCTAAAGGAAACTCTATTTTATCTTTACAGGAAATTAAACTATTGTCAAGGGTCTGGATGTGCAAGTATTCCAGCTATTGCCATCACACCTAACATCTAGCCATTGCCCAATTTGGTACCTTTTCAATATACCATTTGACATACCAGAAATGACAACAAACCAATACCACATGACTGTTCAGGTATCCAGCAACTCAAACCCATCCAGCACATGACCAGCCCCTGGGTTTGGTCCAACTAATATCCCCACCACAGCTAAATTTATAAGTCTAAAGTATTATCCAATAAAATATACTTCTTCTCTTCCTACTTTTATATTTGAAGCTTCCCCCCAAAGGCGCTCCTTATCACTGATAGCACTACAGTTTTTGACCACACCAATGAAAGAGAAAATGACTGAACAGAACCTGCCCACCTTTGCCCACGTACTCAACCAGGCCACATCACAGGATACCTGGAAAACGTACTTCTGCTCCCACAACATCAATGAATATATTCCTAGTGGATGCACTGTATTCAAAGGTCTGGTCATGCCCAAAGCATCCACCAAGATAATTCAATACAGTTGCTCTCTTCAACCACAAACAAATGCACAACCACCTATCACAGATGAAGTTACCAACACCAAATACATTGGTATTAACAAGTTCTTTGGCAAAAACAAAGAAAACTTCATCAACTGGCTAGACCACACAGCCACTAAACTCTGCGCCAGCCGCACCCCTCATGAAAAATGGGTCCAGGAAGCCAGCAAGCATCTAAATGAGGCCGCAGCTAACTGGTTTGCCATCTGGGTTGGCTCACAAACCAACAACAAGCTTGACAACTGGGAAGAGTTCAAAGCCAACATCACCCACAATTTCCACGTCACTAAATCTCTCAAAGACATTGCAATACAGCTCAGTGATCTTCCTCAAAAGACCACAATTGCAGCCTACGCCAATGAATTTAAGGAAATACATCACAAGATCCAAAAACCAAAACAAGCTGACAACGTACACACCAGAGCATCATTCATCAACAGAATGAAACCCTCTGTTGCTGCCCTCATCTGCTCAAAAGTGAATACTTCAATGCCGCGCTCATTGCTGAAGCCAAGCGCGCTGAAAAATGCGCCCACATGAAATATGCTGCACACAACAGCAACTGCTCCTCAAACAGCAATGACAGAGAAAACGCCAATGGCAATAAACGCCAAAATACCAATTATAACAACAGCAACTCCAATTGTAACAATGGCAATTGCAGCCAAAGCGCAAACTGCTCCTGTCCCAAGAAAGAGGACACTGCCAAAGTTAACAACGCCAAAGTAGCAACCCACTATGAATCTGACCCCACATTCTCTGACCTCAAAGGTCTCAAACCAGAGGAACAGGGAAAAGAGGAGATGGAAAAGGCTTAAGTGCCCCTGTCTCTCCCCAACTTGACAAGAAGAAATACCAAGGCACAAACTTTGCTGCTTGCATCTCACGTGTCCCACAATCCTCCATTTTTATGAACGTAAAAATTAAAGATCACTCACAACTTCTTGTCTATCCATGCACTTACAAATCTCATACACATAAAATTTTATTCAACTCTGGTGCACAAAACACTATGGTTAGCAAACCTTTTGTAACCAAGTAAAAACCCAGTTGTCAAATCCAACTTCATATACGCCAGAATGGCAGATAAATCAAAAGTTCTGCTTGAAGGTAAAACAAAGCCCTTCATAATTGACCTCCAAGGAATATAAACTTCCATCAAAGGACTTGTCATGAATAACATAAACTACAACATTGTAGCAGGCATGGACTGGTTCACCTGAGTGAATCCCAGTGTATGTTGGAAAACAAAAACCATGACAATAAAATGCAATGGAGTAAATTTCAACATTCTCAAAGAACCCAATGACCTCATTCTAAGAGATACAATATTTGTTCAAGTCATAAATCAAGATGACTCTGAACACCTAACCAAAGACATTACCCTCCACATAATGAGGTACTCCAAATTTAATAATATACAAAACACAAAAGATCCAATGCCCAGAACTTGCAGCACTCCTAAAGGAATATGCTCATGTATTCAAGGAAGAACTCACAGAGTTACCCCCCAAACAAGAGGTCAAACATGGCATTGACTTATGCAAAGCCATGTCCAAACCTGCACCCCTCTACAGACTCTCTCCCATGGAGACCCAAACACTTAAAGCCCACATCAAGGACAATCTAGCCAAAGGATTCATTTGCCCGTCTGAATCCCTGTGGGGGGCAGCAGTTTTCTTTGTAAAGAAGAAAGAAGGATCCCTTTGCTTAGTTACTGACTACAGAGCACTAAACACAAGTACAGTAAAGAATAAATACCCACTTCCCCTCATAGAAGACCTATTTGCAAGGCTCTCTGGAGCAAAATTTTCTCAAAAATTGACCTCACATCTGGTTATAACCAAGTTGAAGTCAAAGAGAAGGACATACCAAAGACCGTGTTCTGCACACAATTTGGGTCGTTTGAATGTAAAGTAATGAATTTTGGGATGACCAACGCTCCTGCAATGTTTGTCACCATGATGAACCAGGCGCTAAACAGACTCTCAAATACATTATGCTACCTCAATGACATCATCATATTTTCAAAAACAAAAGAGGAACACCTCACGCATGTCTGCAAGACACTTGATTGACTTGCAAAGCACAAACTATACACTAAGCCTAGTAAGTGCCAATTTATGGAAAAGAAACTCTTGTTCTTGGGCCACATTGTCTCTGACAGTGGCATCAAAGCAGACCCAGATAAAATAAAAGCCATAAATAACATGCAACACCCCACCTCTGTGAAACAAGTTAGATGCTTTCTTGGTATGGTAGCTTACCTAAGGAAATACATCAAAGACTGCAGAAAAATCACCACACCAATCAATGACCTAACCAAAGGTAATGCCAAAAAGAAATTCATCTGGACTCCAGAATGCAACAAGAATTTCCAACTATTGAAACAATCTTTGATCAAAGCACCAATATTACAATACCCTAATAACAACAGGTGCTATGAGCTTGAGTCAAACGCTAGTGACACTGCCATTGGCACAGTCCTACGCATCTGCCAGCCAGGGCAGCAAGATTTCCTGCCAGTATGTTACAAAAGCGCTAACAAACACTGAGCAAAGGTACTTAATACATGATAAAGAATTGCTAGCAATATATCACACATGCAAGAAATGGAGATGTTACCTCAAAGGACACTTAAACATCTGAGTGCTAACTGACCACAAATCCTTAATCTATTTCAAAACTCAGAACACACTTGCGCGGCGCCAAGCCAAATGGATGTCCTTGCTGGAACAGCTTAACCTGTACATCTAATACAAAAAGGGGGCAGAGCTGGTCAAGGCCAATGCTCTTTCTAGGCTATGCCAGCCAAGAGAGGATCACCCTGACCACCTGGACCCTGAATGGCCCAACCTATGCAACACTGAGTACAAGACAAAAGGAAAGGATCACTCCACACATCAACTAACTCATGATACACTAGTAAGGAATGAAAAACATTTCCACGTATCAAATGACACAGTATACCAAATCATCAAGGATAAACACATTCCATACATCCCACTTGCATAAAGAGCCAACACTATATTAAGACACCATTGTCTGCTAGGACACACAAAGGCTAACAACCTATATCTCACATTAAAAGAGATAGTATGGTGGCCCAACCTGAAGCAAGACATAATCAATATTATAAAAAAGTGTACAATATGTGAAAAATACGCCAGCACCAAGGCGCCACAGCCAACAGTTAACTCAGTACCTGACCCTGAACCATTTAAGGTTTGGGGACTGGACGTAGTGGGACCCTTCCCAAAAACCAAAACAAATCAATGTTTCCTAATTGTAGCCATCAACTTTGCCACATGTTGGCCCATCTGCTGGACACAAGAGATCACAAGGTGGAAACAATAAATTAATTCATCCATAAAGCAATCATAGCGGACTACGGCACTCCAGACTACATCATAACAGATGGAGCAAAAGAGCTAACAGGCCACGTAGTAAATAAAAATCTAAAATCAAAGAACATCAAACACTCCACAACCTCGCCCTACAGGCCATAGGACAACAGCAGAGTTGAACGCCTGAACGGCAGCTTTATCAGAACCCTGGAGAAAATAATGGATGGCAAAGCCAAAGACACAGGGCCGCTCTATGTGAAACATGCATTACTAGTATCCTGGGTTTGTACCAATCAAGGGACAGGCTACTCACCATTTGAACTAACATACGGGTACAAGCCAGAAATAGTCACCTGCAATAATCAATCATATGTGAAGATCCCCCAGGAAAATCTCCCACAGTGGAACAGAAACCAGCTCTACATCACATACGCCTCAAAGCCAAACTGGCAGAAATAAAGAGACTCAAAACTCAAAAGGTAACCTCAACAGAGGACCCAATCCCCATTAACTCCCCAGTCTGGGTCCTAGCTGGGAAAAGAAAGAAGTTAGACTCAGTACAAAAGGGACCAGGAAGAATCATCAGATACCAACCAGACAGGAACACCTACCTGGTTAAGATCCAGGGTGCCAAATAGCCCATCACCAAAAAGTACCATAGATCTTGCCTCTGCCCTAGCAAAGGAGAACACTCGACCCAGTTGGTGCCTCTAGTAAACAACTCCAGGAACATCAGGCAACAGCCGTCAAGATAAAGTCCCCTCCTGATGTACCTGAGTAACCCCTTAAGGGAGGGGTGTGTTGAGGGTCTGGATGTACAAGTATTCTGGCTATTGCCATCACACCTAACATCCAGTCATTGCCCAATTTGATGCCTTTCCAATATACCATTCAACATACCAGAAATGTCAACAAACCAATATCACATGACTTTCCAGGTATCCAGCAACTTGAACCCATCCAGCACATGACCAGCCCCTGAGTTTGGTCCAACTAATATCCCCAACAGCTAAATCTATATAAGTCTAAAGTAATATCCTATAAAATATACTTCTTCTCTTCCTACTTTTATATTTGAAGCTTCCCCAAAAGGCGCTCCTTATCACTATATCCCTTTATTTTTGCCCTGAAGGCTAACCCAAGGCTAGCTTTGAGCCTCAAACTTTTGTAAAAAAGGTTTCCCGCCATGTCCTCTTGGATGTCTTCCCTAAGAGTCAAACACAACAGTGGCCAAATATAAAACAGTAAATTAATGATGTACTCAAGAAGTGTACTTTAAGTGAAAATTACACCAGTATTACAACGCTCAAACCAACCATAAAGTCAGTCCCAGACCCAGGAATTTATATTGTAGGTCCACTGTATAAAGAAACGGATAGAGAAAGATTGCTAATTGTAGCAATTAACTTTGTCACCCTCTGGCCTACCTGATGAGCCACCAAGGACCATAATGCAGAAACAATTAACATATTTGTTAGCAACAACATAGTGGCCACCCATGGAAAACCTGACTACTTGGTAAAATATGGTGCCAAAGAGCCAGAAGTCCATGTGGTAAATAATAAACTCAAGAAAAAGGGCATCAAACACATCACATCTTCCTACCACCCACAGGCTAATGGTTGAGTTAAACACTTCAATGGAAGCCTAATTTGAGCTCTTGAGAAGATAGAAGATGGCAAACTAAAAGAAATTTGGTCACATTATATCAAGCATGCACTTCTGGTATAAAGAGTATGAACAGATCAAGGAACAGGCTATTCCCCCTTTGAACTGACTTATGTTTACTGTAAATTTAGAACCTAAACATAAAATGCGGGATTGTCAAATCCTTGGTCCAAATTTTGAATTACTTTTGAAGGATAGCCTTTTTTAATTAAACTGAATTCTTTATATTTTTATTTGAAAATTTTAAAAATGTGGGAACTCATAGACACTTTGCAAAGTTCAAGTCAAACTGCATATTTCCAATGGACAAAATGAATTAACTGGAATTAGATTTGAAGTGTTCAAATCCATCAACCATTTTCATTAAGTTTACTATGTTTTTTGAAATTGCGGGATTGTCAAATCCAAGAGCCAAATTTCAAATCACTTTTGAATGCCATTAGTAAACTCAGATATTAATTTTAGGAACTGGAATCCAAATTGAATGTAAAGTAAGAAGCTAGGACAAATCAACCCAAATCAAGAAGCTCCACTCTGGATAAAATCAAATGAAAATACAATCTCAACAGCCATGATTTGAAATGAAATTAAGTGAAATGTAAAATTGTCTAAATTAGAAATAATTCACTATTCTGCACTCTAAATCACTAATATAGCAACCATAAATCCATATAATGATATATAAGCTACCCTCCTGATGACGCAGAAATTTCTTAATTTTTTTTGGCCCCTGGCTACGCCAGAGGCCATAAAACTTCTTTTCAAGGAAGAAAGAAGGGGGAAAGATAAACCATCAGTTTACTACACTATGTATTCATGTACTGCTATTAAGGATACTTGATTACAGTAGATTTCAGAAAATACTAATAATAAAATGGAATTATATATTACAATCTGTTTTTACCATGTTGCCTTTTCCTTGGTGTGTTGATAGTTCATTTGCTGTTGATAAGGTGTTTGCATTTAATTGGATGGTTTCACCTCTAGTTGCCTTAGCAATAGGAAATCAAGTCGCCTCCCTGAGACCAACTGTGGTTTCAGAGGCAACTTGATTTCCTATTGCCAAGACAACTGGAGGTGAAACCATCCAATTAAATGCAAACACCTTATCAACAGCAAATGAACCATCAACACACCAAGGAAAAGGCAACATGGTAAAAACAGATTGTAATATATAATTCCATTTTATTATTAGTATTTTCTGAAATCTACTGTAATCAAGCATCTAAATTTTAGCCGTCCTAAAATGGAATAAAGTAATTTTTGATAATGCATATGATTCCTAAAAGAATTAGCACAAATCCACTCTATATCCTTTAGCATCCTTTTTGAGACACCCATAAATTATATTTATTTCAAATTCCTTGCAATTATGATTTGAAACTTGGTTCTTGGATTTGACAATCCCACAATTTCAGATTTGTTAATTTTACATGATGTCTATGGTTTGTTTGAAATACAGGAAATCTTAAATTGTACATTAGAATCCTGTATTTCTGATTTATGTATCCCACATTTGTTTACTGAGTTTTGTCTTTTGTTAGTTGAGTTATCTACTCAAGAGATTCAAATTTTTCCAATTTAAATAAATTAAAAAAGTCAAATTAAATGTTTGATTTTATTAAATATTATATTTTTCACTCAGCTGAGTTGCCCGCAAAAGTAATTTGAAATTTGGACCAGGGATTTGACAATCCCGCATTTTTACGTTTAGGTTCTGAATTTACAGTAAAATCCAGAAGTTACCCCCAAAATAATCCACCATACATCAAGATCCCAAAAGGGAGACATCCCACAGAGGCACAAAAACCTATCCTCAGAGACCTAGGTCTCAGATTATTAATGGCCTCTGGCAAACATGTACAAAAGCAGAATATTGCTTCCTGGGAAGTGCCACTGCCCAAAGGCATTGCAGTCTTGGTACTAGCTGAGAACCTCAAGAAACTAGACCATGTATATCAAGGTCCAGGAAGAGTAGTACATCACAGAACAGACAGAAACACTGACCTATTTAGGCTCAGAACCTCCAATTAAAACTTCATCAAAAAGTATCATCACACCAGACTAAGAGCAAGCAAGACTACTGCTCTAGCAACCTCTAACCAACCATCCAACAAGTCCAGGATCTCCAGGATGTTGCTGAGAAAACACACACCTTGCCAGATGTCCCTGGATAGCCAAGCAACTCCTAAAAACAAGGAGAGTGTCAAGATTAGCAGCTCTGAAAATCTAAATAAGGCTGCTGCTCTTTTTCCCTGTAAGCAACACAGTTCTGTAATAATGTAGGGCACAGAGCATTTGCTTGAATATAGTCATATGTGATTATATGATTAGTATTGTATTAGAAGAGCCAGATCAAATGGAAACATAATTATTGTCAACAGATGGCTCCTGATCACTCAGAAGTACTTGCAGATTTGAAAATTATTTTATTGTAAATAATTCTTTGGATACCTTCTCAAATAATAATCCCTGAGCTGCTAGCAATGTCTTCTAGGACATTCTAACACGCCCTTATTTTGGATAATCAGTAATCTAGGATTGTCTTTTATAACACATCAACCTATAGAGTATATCCATCTTTTAGTTTTTGTTTGCCCCCCGCCATGGGTAGACCCTCAGGGTGCCAGACCACTGGTGGATGAGGCAGTGGGGATTGGACCCACTACCCTGAGTTTCTGCACTAAATAGAGATTGCTCCCAACCAGTGTGTTTGTCAGGGGCTTGATGCACTATCCCAAAGGACTCTAACACATGTAGATTGTGCTTGCCTCAAACAGCTTTGCCGCCTTTCAACACTAACAATATAATAATACAGAACTAATGCTTGTCTAGCCCAAAGGCAAAAGATGGCTCAAAGAGACCTAGTCCCAGAAAACCTAATCCCTGTTTTACTTGACGCTGACAGTCATTATTTGTCTTTACTCCTAGGTGTTGTAACTGTGCTGTTTTAGCAGAGGTACACGGGGAAAGATATTTAGAAGATAGATAATAATCTTTATTGTGAGATAATGATTATATAGTTCATGTGAATCAAGGATAACAGGAACATGATTGATGATCACATAGCTGGATGGAAGAAGAGGGTGGCTTGATCCTGGTAATGAGCCAAGCACCAAAACAAGGTATCCGCCATAAAGGATCATCATCTGTTCATGTTGTTGGATTTGGTAATTTGAGTTGACTTCCTAATCTGGGATCAAGTGACCAAATAATTGGATTGTGGGTCACAAACCCACTTGGTTAGAACCTTGCTGACAGGTTGAGCCTGCGG
Source organism: Entomophthora muscae (assembly GCA_014839935.2). Taxonomy (NCBI): domain Eukaryota; kingdom Fungi; phylum Entomophthoromycota; class Entomophthoromycetes; order Entomophthorales; family Entomophthoraceae; genus Entomophthora; species Entomophthora muscae. The sequence goes on along the minus strand of QTSX02003082.1, from coordinate 52,490 downwards.
TTTTGACATCCCCCTCAACTGAAGGCTGATCTCCTCTGGGGGCAGAATTTCAGGGACATTGTCAGGATCCTGGGCGCTGTATTAAACTAGTTGCTTTTCTGTGATGGGCAGGGCGGTGTCTTGTTGCTTCTGTCTTGCTTTGAAGGGCCGTAGGCAATCATGGTATAGGTCTTGTCTTGCTTACATTTTCCAAGCCCTTGCACAAGGTAAGTGTTATTGTTTTTTATCTTCAGAATGATTGCTGGCCCCACTTTCTTGGTTTGTAGCTTGCTCTTGTCAACATTCATGACCCAAACTTTGTCCCCAATTTTGTGTCTATTGCAGATGGGGACAAATGTCTTTTGCAGACGTTCATTCTTCTTTGCTGTTTGCTCAAAGTTAGCCTCTATCACTTGAGGGTCTGATTGTGGAGGGACTTCATTTGGAATTTCCAGTTTAGGTCCTGTAAATGCTTGAATGATATTTGGCTGTGTGCTGTATACCAGTTCAAATGGGCTTTTTCCGGTGGATCTGTTCACCTGGGTTTGACACACAAGTAGTGCAGCCGGTAGCTGCTTATACCAGTCCTCAGGTCTCCCAGCAGTGAGTTTGACTAAGGCTTGTACAAGGCTATCATTAAGCCGCTCTACACGTCCATTGACCTGTGGGTGGTATGGTGTTGTCACAGTGTGTTTGACCCCCATTTTTGGTGAGGTATACATTGGTGTCTTTGGAGGTCAATTCTTTGCCTCTATCAGTTATAAGGAGTTCTGGCTTTCCAAACTGCTGATTATCTCCTTGCCAATAAATTTTTGTACATTGTTGCCAGTTTGTGCCTTCACTGCTTGGGCTACTGGTCATCTTGTAGCAAAGTCAATGGTGGTGATGATTTGTTTCTTATCATTGTGTTTCCCTGGCATGAGGCCAATAATGTTAAGAGCCCATACTTTGAAAGGTAGTTGTGTGTGGATGGGAAGTACTAAATTTGGCAGGATTTTGCTTTTGGCAAACTTTTTGCATACCTCACATTGGTCTAGAACTTCTTGAACATTGCGGTATAAGGTTGGCCACCAGGCCTTATGTTTAAGAAACTCATATAGATTTTGGCTCTTGGTATGTCCAAGGACTCTGTGATAGTGTAGGATGGTGTCAACTTGCTGATGCGTGGGAATGTAGGGAATGGTTGTGCCTTCAGTCATCTTTCTGTGTAGGGTCCCATATATGTCAGCAAAGAGGTGTTCATTTTTGATGACTGTTTCCTTTGTTATGTTGGTTGTGCCAGGGAGAAAACCTTTGTCCTTTGTTTGTAGTACTAACAGAGGCCAGTCTGGGTTGAGCCCATTCTCTCCTCTTGAAGCACAGACATACAGGCAGGACAGGGCGTCTGCCATGGCAAGCTTATCTCCAGGCTTGTACTGGATGAGCATGTTAAATCTCTCCAATAGCTCCATCCACCAGGCTTAGTGGCGAAACAGATTTTCTTGGGTTTTGAAATAGATGAGTGACTTGTGATTGGTAAATGCTGTAAATTCCTCCTGGCGTTCCAGGTAACAGCGCAATTTGTTTAGGAAGTGTACAATAGCCAACAGTTCTTTGTTGTAGATAGGGTATTGATACTCACCATCTGTCAATTTTTGCAATTCATAAGCTACAGGCAGGAAGTCACTGTCATTATTTTTGATTTTTAGTACTCCCCCAATGGATGCATCTGAGGTGTTGGTTTCTATTTGGTATTCCCTGTCACGCTTGTGGTATTGAAGGATGGGAGCTGTTGTGAGTTTCTCATTGAGGCGTCTAAAACAGAGGTCACATTGGGGGGTCTACACAAACTTGGACTTGGCGCCTGTTATGGCAGATAAGGGGGAAGTCAAAATGCCACAGTCAGGTATGAAGCGTTGTACATAGGCCACCATTCCCAAGAAGGTGCAGAGTTCTGACTTATCCTTGGGTGGTGGCATCTTGAAGATGGCATGTATCTTTTTACTGTTGGGTTTGATGCTGTCCTTTGAGACTATGTGTCCCAGGAAGGGTAATTGCTCGCAGAAAACTGGTGCTTGGAGGGTTTAGCCAACAGTTAGGTCATTATTTGTTAGATTAAGCCAAGGTGCCAGCTTAAGTATTTAAAAGACTTTTAACTTCTTTGGTATCATTTAAGCCGTAAACTTATGTTTTTTGAACATTAATATAATGCTTAGTTTACTGAAGAAAAGCTTAAGAGTGTGAAATATGCAAATAATAAAAATAAATCTTATTTATATTAACTGTATTTTTTGCTAAAACCCTTTTTCTTTTTTAATGAGCCAAGAATCAAATATATGATTTGCATGGGAGAGTAATAGCAGCCCCAAAGCTATAATTGCTATTACCCTATCTTTGGCTCATATAATTAATTTCTTAGTTTTTTTAGAAAAAAAGTTGTTGTACTTCAAAGACTATTTACCCTATGTGAAGTATAAGTTTTTGTTATGTGTCCAACTTCATGAACATGTCCTACTAATCCTTTAGTAGTATCAGCTCTCTTTGTTTCTCTGTCATCTGTGCAGAACTTTGCACAATAATTTATTTTGGAGTACTCCTTAACATCCTCAAATGTCAAAGGTGAAACATAAAGCTCACCATCTTTCATTAAATATGAAAGATTAACATAAAATGCTTTGACTTCAAGACAGCTTTTTTTAGGCCTAGATTTTCTATCATAGATGTGAAAAAAGGTTTTTTGGGAAACATCTGAATTATTTACAAGTGTCTCATATAGACTCTTTCTTTCTCTCTCTCAAAAACCATTTTGAGATCATTTATATTTTTTATATACATCTCGTTTTCCTTTTGTTTAAATATTTTAGATAATACACCAAAATGACCATCAACAATACTTTTGCCATGATACTCAAAAAGTCTATTAAAATTAATTGTTCCTTTTATAATTTTAGGTGCCTCTTTAAAAAGATAATATAAGAATTCATAAGATCTGAAATGATTACCATTATCAGTCCAAACTTTAATATTCTTAAATTTATTATTTTTAAGCAGACTTATCAAACACTGACCTGAAAACAAAGAGTCATGAGATAAAATTTCAGATAAAAAGTCATGATACTCATATTTAATTTTCTTATTTTCTTTAAAAGCAATTGCAAATCCTAATAAAGAAATAGGTATTTTCTATAAAAACAATCATTTGTCTCTATAGGACCCCCACCTATTTTAAAGTTTTCTTTATAATCTATTACTATAACACATGAATTATTATCAAGATTATTTATATCAGTAATATATTCTTTATTTTGATGCTTATAAAACTTTTCATGTAAGTCAATAGATTCCAAATTTTCTTTAATAGATTTAGGCAATGGCAACTTTTTTATACTCAAATCTTTTTTCTTCATTTCTAATGATTTTTTTAAGTTGCAAATGTTACACATCAGTTTGCTTTTTGCTTTTAATTATATTATTAGGGTCAAGCTTATAAAAAGTGGAAAGTGAAATATAAATATTGTTTTTTGCTTTCATATCTTCATATCTTCATAAATTTCTTTTTTTGTTTTCAATAATGAGATATTTATTTTAGTTGAGTATTCACTCAATTCTTTTTGTAATTCTTCATAAATCAATCCAGGGGATTTTTTAGTGAAATGTCTAGTTGGAAATGAATTTTTTAATATATGTTTTAAAATATTTTTTATGTTTTCTTTTTTTAATGAATCATTTTTCTTTTTTCTTTTTTGAATTTAATGATGCTTTTTTAGCATTTTTTATTTTTTTAGAATATGAATACTCATTTTTTGTCATTTTAAATCCACAATCCCAAAGCTCTTTTAGACTGTAGCTTGATGTAACCAATGCTCTTAGGGAAGGAAGGTGCTTGGCAGGGGACTCTGACATCAATTCCTTTAGGTTGTTAAGGAAATCATCTGTCTTAGAATTTTGTATGACAGGTAAGAAGGTACTTTTTCCAAACTCTGTTTTTAATAAGAAATGCTCAACAAAGCTGTTAAGATCACTGCCAGCAGTAAAAAGGAATGCTTGTTTAAGCATAGAGATTATTTCTCTCTTAGTAGAAGCCCCCAGTGAGAAGAAGGATGTCATCTGAGGTGCAAACTCAATAGGTTCCATAATGATAGTGGTTGGGTTCCTTGGCTTGGTTCAGGAAGTTCTTGCTTGGAAATAGATGTGCAGTTATCAGAGAGGAGTAAAGGTGTGGATTGTAAAGTAAATTTCTGTAAAGTTGAGCTGTTTAAATACCATGTTAGCTGAGATTTTGCACTACAGGCATAAATCCCCAACTGACCCCCAACTGATCTCCTTAATTTATCAATATCACCCCTGAAGTCTGATATCATTGTTTATTTACCCCTTTTTATATTCTGGTTAACTGTTGATATTTTGGAGAATAGTACTTCAATCTCGCTCAAACTAGTATCATTAGAAAGCCCTTAATCTCAGCTTTCGGAATTGTGCTGCAACTTTATATTCTAATACCAATTTAGCATCTTGAAGTGGCTTTGAATGTAAGCTTATAAAATTATTATTTGAAATAAAATATGCTAATTAACTCTTAAAGTATGATATTTTCATCAGTAAACTAAATTTAAAGTATAAATCATTATTTAGCTTACTTTTAGTAACCAACTCAAAAACCTTTTTTAAATAAACTTAAGTTATTATAACCTTTAACAGTTCTTAAAAAATGAACTTTATATATCTTAAATCTATCAAAACAAAAATGTTATTTTTAATCACATATTAATATTTGCTTGCATAATTAAATTTGTATCTTATTTTTATAGATACAATGACTAAGATCCTTTTCCATTTAGTTTAAATAAATTTTAACCTTTATAAAATTTAATTAAATAAAGCAAGATTTTGATACATTCTTTTTTATGTTTGAATTTTTTATACATATTATCTCTAGATACAGTATAAAAATATAATTTTATTAAATAGTTGTATAAAGCTATTTTATTAATATTAAATACTTAAAATTTTGAAAAGAAAAACTTTTACTCTCTTATAAGTTCTTATTATATATTTTCTATATAATCTAACTTAAGAATAAATTAATTTATGCTAAATGAGATCACTGAAATTTCAATAAAAGTTCAGTTTTAATTTTAGTTTTAGTTTTCTTAACTTTTTACTAGATTTTTTTATAAAACAAATCCAAAATTATTTAATATTTATTTATCAGATATGCAAAAAAGCTATCTGCCCTCTTTTTAAAAAGAGGGATTCAAAAATTATTATATTTTAAATTAAATATTTTAAAAAAGCTAAGATTTTAGGCAACAATTTAATTTCCAACAAAAAGCATCATATCAGTTTTTATTGTATTTTTATGTTGCTCTTTTTAGAATGATGTCATTTTTTACTAATCAGCTTTCAAGAAATAATGGTACATGAAATAAGATTGTTACTAGCTTTTAATACAGTTTAATTTAGCTGTAAGTAGAAAATGATTAATTTAATATAGGTTTTTATATTATAAGGATTAAATAAGATTTATTTTGATAAAATTGTTGTAATTATTTAAATTTATTGATAAGAAAATTAAAACAAAATTTTAAAGTGTAAAGTAGCACAGTTAATAGGAAACAGATTAATCTAACAAATAATGACCCAGTTTGTGGCGTGCCAAGGTAGCAAAGACTGTCTCAAGATCTTTGTGGTGTTGTTCCACCAAGGGGCTGTAGAAAATGATGTTGTCTAGATACACTAGGGTGTGCTTGCTTATGTGGGGCAAAAATACTTTGTTCATGAAGGTTACAAAGTTGGACAGGGCATTGGTCATACCAAAGTTGAGCACCACACATTTGTAGGAGCCGTATTTAGTGTGGTAGGCCATTTTGGGGATGTCTTCCTCTTTAATACAAATCTGATTGCAGCCTGCAGTCAGATCAATCTTGGAGAAGACTGTGGCTCCTCCCAAGGCATCAAAGAGGTTGTCAATCAGTGGCAGTGGGTAACAATTCTTAATGGTAACTTTATTTAGGGCGCGGTAGTTGGTGACCAGATGTAAGGTATTTGCCTTCTTAGCCACAAAGAATATGGCAGCCCCAAAGGGAGACTGTGAGGGACAGATAAGTCTTTTCTCCAATGCCTCCTTAAGGTAGGCATGTAAGGTGTTGTCTTCATTTGGGGTCAGCCTGTAGATAGGGCGCGCCTTGAGTACAGCCCCCTTGAGTTGGATGAAGTGCTGAATATGCTTCTATGGGGCAGCCCGGGTAGCGCTTCCTTGAAGATTTCTGGATGGCAGGCCACAATTTTGTGGTTCTGAGGCATGAAGGTATCCTGGTGATCCTTGAAGTGTATGATCTCCTACTGGCAGGAGTCCAAGTCGATTGCCTTCAGGTTTTCCTTCTTGTCCAGGGTCTCTGTGATGCGCACAAAGATGTGGTTGTATAGGAGTTGGTCCACAGAGTCAGGGTAAATCTGGTGGTTGACACCTTCACGCTTGATGGTCAACAATGAGGTTGCCCAGTCTATGTGAGAATTGTTCTTTTGTAACCAATCCAACCCCAGTACAATGTCAAACTTGGGAAAGTCAATGACAGGACCTTGAATGGTGGAGTGGAGATTCTCAAGCATGATGGAGAAGGGGTAGTTTCCTTTGTCATAGCAATGTGGTGTTTGTTGGCCAGGACCACATTTTTAATCTGCAAAGGATTAGTGGCCAGCTTGAACTTATTCATAAAGCTACTGTTGACCAGGATTTGGTCTGTGCTCAAATCCAGGAGTGCTGAACCTGTGTAACTGCAAAAGCGGAAAGGATAGGATATCAATTTATTGGGATATCTGGCAATGGTGTACAGTACCAAGTCCTCTGAGGGCACCTGGATCATTGGGCATTGGTCCACTCCTCAGGTTAGTATTCATCATTGGGCAAGCCAGGAGTTGTGTGGGGAGAACTTGGCTTGCTTAGTGCTCTCCCTGGGCTTTTCCCTCATCTTGGTTACCTTGTGAGGGGGTGATACAGAAATGAGTACAATTTGACTGGCCATTGTTTCCATTCCCATGTCCATTTGAACCTGTGGGTTTGTGGTTGGTGTTGTTCCCACTCCCTCTAGGAGGTGGTCAAGAGGAGCGCCAGCCTGGATGAGAATCCTTGGGTCTTTCTTGTTTCCCAGTTTGTGCCTTATGCAGTGTGTTGGATGTTTGCTCCTCTTTCTCTGCTTCACGGTACAGGCTTTGCAGGTTGGTCACCTGATCCAGGCTCACATGCCTAATCACATGCAACTTAAGAGTGTTGTAGTACATGAGGTGTGTGGCTGGGGTGTCAAAGGCCATTTCAGATGGTGCACAAAGACAGAGTTCCTTGTAGGCACAAGTGAGTTCCTTAACAGTACCTGTCTGGGTCAGGTTCTTTACTTGGTGTATGATCATGAGTGCTGTATCCTTAAGCACAAATCTTGTCAGGAAGTCTTGCTTAAAGGTATCCCAGTTCTTGTTGGTGTGCTCTTCATGCCACTTGTTACACCAGGTGCCAGCGTCATGGGTCAGGTGAATGGAAATTTCTGCAATCTAAAACCGCTGTGGGCATTCCATCTGAGCTAGCTTACTCTGGGCGGACTGGATCCATGCGGCAGTGTTGTTGTTGTTGGCCCTGGCAAAAGGTTCCAAGGCGGCTCTTTGTAGTCTTTGAGCTACATAGGAGGACATGGTGGTTTTGTTGGCTGGTTGCGGCATCAAGGAGGGGGCCTGAAAAAAACCTTCTGCAGACATGGCATTGAAGGTGGGTAGCAGGATTACCGTTTTCTGGTACAGGACAAAGTTATTGGCTATATGGCTGTACCAGGGGTGTACAGAGTCCAGTCAGGCAGGAGGCCAGACATAATTCTGTCAAGGATTTGTTGGCCGCAGCACGTGCGGGCAACAGGCGGAATTTTTCAAGTTAAGGTAGGATGGAAACCCTACCTGTGCTACCAATGTTGTAACTTTGCTGTTTTAGAAGAGCTACAAAGGGAAAAATATTTATAAGATAGATAATAATCTTTATTGTGAGATAATGATTATATAGTTCATGTGAATCAAGGATAACAGGAACATGATTGGTGATCACACAGCTGGATGGAAGAAGGGGGTGGCTTGATCCTGGTAATGAGTCAAGCGCCAAAATGAGGTATCCACCATAAAGGATCATCATCTGTTCATGTTGTTGGATTTGGTAATTTGAGTTGACTTCCTAGTCTGGCTTCAAGTGACCAGCTAATCAGATTGCAGGTCACAAACTTGCTTGGTTGGAACCTTGCTGGCAGGTCAAGCCTGCAGTTTTGACATAGGAGACCCAACCTTTACCTCCACCTGTTACTGAGGTACATGAAATCTTATTAATATGCCAAACAGCTTATACCCCACCTTTTACACTGTTGTTTGTACTAGTAAGGTATTATCCAAGCATTCACAGTAGAGGGCCTCACAAAGGCAACAGTTCATTACTACCTCTACCGGTATATTCATCTTCACCCAGCACAGATGGCCCTTTCTGGGATGGGGCATTTGGTAGCTTCAGGATCACTTTTTCTAATCTTAACATGCTTCAGATTTAATGCTTATAAATATAATTAATTGGGGAGTTTTCATTTTTGGGGATTCAAGCCTTGCGCTGCTGTGGCGCTTGATGTAAAAATATGGTGGCACCTAAAATATTTGCAAGGCGGCGCCTAGGATAAATTCCAGCTGGTGCAGCAGCACTTGATGTATACTTAGAACAGCGCCTTGGCATTTGAATTAATTGCTAGGCAGCTCTACGGTGTCTCAAAATTTTCCAAGTGGTGTGGCAGTGTTATATGTATTTCCCAAACGGCACAGGGGGCTTATTATTGGCAGGTTTTGTTGCAAAGATAGAAAGTCTACTGCAGATTGTTTTTATACTGTTGGTTTATGACAGGTGGTTATTGTAATTCTATTCCGCAAGCTCTGTCATAGTTGGCATCATTGCTTGTCAGAAATCCTGGCACCCTGAATAGCAGAACAGCTCCTAAAGACACATATAGCGTCAAAATTGGCATTTTTGGTCATCCTAATATGCTATTGCATGTTTGCTGCCATACCTAACTTGCCCTACTTCCATAATGCCTTCCAAATCCCCTCTCAAGAATCCAGAAATACCTAGATACTATTTATTTTCTGCAATTGACTTATAAGGTCATTGCCTGATATTTGATAAGATCATCCTTTCTTCTCTCTATCTTGTGTTCTCACAGAATCACCTCATCACTGTTATAATTTTGTGGTATAACGTTAGGTCCACCCTTTACTTGAAGTCAGGTTGTTTATTGTTGTCCTAAATGCCGCCATTCACAGTGTTTTGATTTTGTCTTTAATGAGTTATTTTGAGGACAAATCTCTCTCTTTTTCTTTTGCCCTTTGAAATGAGTCTGGCTCCAAATTGGGAAATTCAATTGCTCAGTTTCCTGATTCTGAGCATCTCACTCACCCCACTCATGCTTGTGGCAAGTGATCCTACGTCCATGTGCTGTTTTGTGGTAAAGCTACACAGTATATATTTTATTTCACTTCTATCAATACAATTTAAGTTCTATTCACATTTTTGTCTTTGTGTCTTCACGTACTTTGGTGCCTCTCTAGCCATGTCTAGAAGATATTATTCAATCAGGGCCACAAGGTAATCACATAGCCTTACCTGTCATTCTAACCAAGAATTAGTAAAAATCCAATCCTAAGGTTAGGATTCTCTTTTGTTTGTCTGTGTTGCACCTCAGAACACAACAAAAATGGTGCTCACTACAGGGGCTGTAAGCCCCTTGTTTATCCCCCTTTGCAACTATGTTTTCAGGTCATTTGCCTCCGCCTATACAAGAGCCAACTTCACCTGAAATTACCAGTCCTTCTATTGAGGAAGATATTGCCGTCCTGCCTATTGTCCCTACTGTGCTGAACCTTGGGAATGGTCCCCGCCTAGTGGCCTAACCTTTGGGTACCCCTGACTTGGAACAAGTCATTGCAGTAGCCCTTGGATTAGCCTGGGATGGGGTCATCCCTTGCCTCCAGCTTTAGTTCAGTCAAGCAGAATACTACCACTTGATTTTGTCTCCATGATTTCCTCAGCATCTCCTCTCAGCAGCTGGCTCTGCTGAACACCTATTGTCATCCTTTGTACAACCTGCCTTAGCCCACCATCAAATGGTGTTAGGGCTCCGCGTTCAGGATTTTTTATCCCTACAAGCAGCCGTCACAAATCACTGGGATCAATTTGCTGCCTATCAACAATGTATCCACTCCCTGTTTTCCTTGGTGTCAGACAATCAGCGTAACTCTGTCACTTCTCAAACCTGCTTGATCAATTACATCAAGCAAATGCGCCATTCATCCCTGGTTACATTAGGAAGTGTCTACATGAGTTTCACCAGGTGGAACAGCCCTGGCAAACCCAAGTAGATTCCACCTTGAATTCCTATCTTGCCAATTTTGAACAACTTTTACAGCAGCTTAACGTGTTCAACGCTTACTCCTTTGGTCAACTGCAACAAGTAGCAGACCTTGCTGCTAAAAGCCTTTGTGAACTCAGTGAAGAATTTGATCAAGAAAGGGGTGTCACTGCCACTGCTATTGCCAAGCTCCAGACCCATGTGAATGAATTATCTACGCCCAAGCCAGATGCTCTGCACTCTCCCCCATCTGAAAATTTAGTGGATATAGAGCAGAGACTATGGGATGCCATTTGAGAGCTATGAGTGTCTACCCATAGTCAAGGTTGTCCTATTAAAGCGCCTCAGCCTGATTCTCAGGTGCTTGCTCTGATGACCTGAGTTACTGAGCTACAGCAAGAGCTTGCTGCCCTGTGTGAAATGGTGGCAATTGTGGCTAGTCCAGTTGGAGTTATAGATGAAGATGGTTGTTGGCCTGGCTTGCCAGGAACCCCTCAAATTCAATGTGCTAGAGAGTTGATTACTCTAGCTAATGAGGTGGACCATTTGAAACAAGACCACACTGAAATTGAAAGGGAAAGGCAAGAAATGAGTGAGTTAATCAATTCAGTGAATGACAGGTTTTCTCCTTGCCTTTTGGTGGGTCTGTTTCTTACCTCCTGACTGGCTGAACTTTCCACAGTAGTAACTGCACAGGGCCAATGCCTAGATGTTACTGAGTGGCAGACCATCCTAGCTACTAATATGGGTACCCATACTGCTGAGACCCTGACTACTCTTGAGACTAGTGTATTCCAGCTGTGGGCCAGACAGCCCCCTTCCAAATCCAAAGCAGAATTCTCCCCTTGCATAAATGTACTTGATAGCAACAATGGTGGCCCAACTCCAGAAACATATTTCAAGCCTACCTTTAAGCAAGTCTTTGATCCCAAAACCTCAACCATTACAGATTTTCTGACCATTTACAAGACTGCAATGTGTAGGCTACTGACAAGCTTAAAAGGGGCATATTCTTACCTGCCTGCATCCTACATGCCAATAATTTGTGGTCCACAAACTCCCCTCCAATGTCACTTGGGAGAACATAGAACGCCTCCTGATTGAGGAATTAAGTGGTGACCTTAGTCTGGATGTGAAGAAGGATGCCTTCATGCAAATTGCTTTCAAACCTAAGGAGACTCTAGCTGAATTTTCAGATAGATTCTACATGGAAGGATAGCAACTGATAACTAGCAGACAGCTTATGGCGCATGAGGCTTACATGGCCTGCGTTCAAGCCCTCAAGGTTAATCAATTTCTGTATCTCCATTTTAAGGCTTAAAAGGCCATGATTTCCTCTATGAAGAGCATAAAGACGCTGCTACAAAATATGTACCTCACCCATTCTGGAGCAGTTGTGCAGGAGAATTGAGCTGCCTCTAATTCTGGTTTGTCTTCCTGTGGTCCTTGCATCCTCACAATGAGCTTGCAAAATCCTCCTAGACGTCAAAGTTGTCACAAATGTGGCCAGATAGGTCACCATTCTCAAGTCTGCACCAATCCTTGGGTTGAAGGGGCTGATCCCAAGGAACAGGCGGGAAAAGAACAGTCAACCTAGAGGCAGAGACGCTCTTGGTTGAAAATTCTTCCCTGTCTCCTTCAATCCCCCCCTCCATTGCTAACTCTGACCCTGCTGATACTGGGGCTCCTCCCATTCTGTTGTTATTTCATGACATCTCTGATGACTCTGATATGGCTGATTCAGATGTGGAAGATCCTGACGCCTATGGGTATTCAGTTATTGCTGTCCCTGAAACTATTGCGGTCTTTTATAAGTTGTATTCTGGGAAATCTACAACAACTGTCAAGCTGCTGCCGGAAGCCAAGGAGGTTGTCTCTTGCCCTTACCTCACTCAAGCTAAGAGGTCCCCTGTGCTTTTAAAGTCATCTGAGTAAGCTGCTGAGGTTGCCAATGCTGTATTCCAGAACGTTTCAGTCTTGCTTCCTCTCCAGACTGTCTATAAGGAGTTTCTAGGCTTAAGATGCATGATTGAAAAATGGGACAAAGAACTATCAGAAGTCCAAGACATTCTGGCTGTCCTCCCTCCCTTTGGTTGTACTACCACTCATGTGGAAATAACCATCCAAAAAGTGAAGATTAAGGCTGTCTTGAACATGGTATCCCCTGTTAATGTTGTCTCCTCAAAGCTTTTCAAGAAGCTTAAACTCACCCCCAACCTTAATTACCACTATCTGTATGGCACAGCTAGGCTATCCATGACTTGCGCTATAGGGGCTTATTCTGCTCTTCCCATGCGGTTTGGCAAGCTACTCTTGGCCGTGCCTGCCATTGTCTTGGAGAATGAGAGTTATGACCTCCTAGTTGGTACTCAATTCCTTAGGGAATACAATGGGATCATCAACTTGAAGGATGTTTACCTCTCCATCCTAGGGTACAAAGTCACTCTGATCTTTGAAGAGCCTGTCAAAGTCCCAGGAAAGCGCCTCAAGATGTGTGCCTTAGAGTATCTCAATGGTGATTTCATCCTAAAATACTGTATACCTTCATCCAGCATAAAGTGTCCCCCTATGGCTTGCCCTGCGTCTGAAGGATTCATCTCTTGGCCAATTCCTCTGTAATAATTCCCCTGGGGTCTCAATCCATCCTAGACTCACAAATATCCTATGAGCTACCTGAGTGTACGTTTCTAGAGTTATACTCTCCTCCCTCTCTAGGACGCAACAAGCCCTACTTATGCCCGGGAATCTTGGATGTCTCTCATAAAGACCCAGTTCAATTTTTGTTTGCCAACTTAAATGCTCTCCCAACACAAGTTTCTATAGGGCAGGTTGTTAGCTATGGTAAGTTGTTGAATGCTCCTGATTTCCTGTTGCTACATCTCTTTGGCACATTTCAGGATTTCAATTTACCTGAAGACAAGCCCCAAGTCCTGTCCTTGTTCACCGCGCAAGACTTCCAGCAACTATTCCCAGTACAACAGAAGGAGGTGCTGGATTTGCTTGATCAATTTACAGATATCTTTTCTAAAGATAGCACTTATTATGGTCTAGCCAAAGGTGTCATTCACAAGATTTATACTGATGACCTTCCTCCTTCCCCGCTAAGCCTTATCACTACAGTTGTGTGGAAGACACTCAAGTGTCTAAAGAGCTCAAGCAACTATTTGATGCTGGGCTATTAGCTCCTTCCCAAAGTCCATGGGCCTCCCCTCTGCTTATAATGAAGAAGAATAATGATGGCCATTGCATTGTGATGGACTATCATTAATTTAATCCTTAACCAAAAAGGATTACTACCCCTTGCTGTGTATTGATGATGCTCTCTGCCGCCTTGGAGGCTCCAAGTTCTTCTCTGCTATGGATTTGGCTTCTGGATACTGACAAGTTGATCTCTCTCCTGAGGATAGACAAAAGGCCGCACTCATCACTTCCAAAGGATTGTTTGATCCTATGCAAATGTTGCAAGGGCTCTGCAATTCCCCAGCTACTTTCCAAAAAGTCATGGACTCCATCCGGAGAGATTTAAAGCTCTCATGTGTCCTAGTGTACTTAGACAACATGACTGTCTTCAGCGCTACCTTTAAAAATCACCTGGCTCACCTCAAGGAAGTTTTCATAAAGATTTGAGAGACTGGCCTTAAGTTGAAACCATCTAAGTGTGCTTTCTTCAAGGAACGCCTTAAATTCCTAGGCCTTGAGGTAACCCAGACCAAGATTTTCCCAATGACCAAGAAAGTTGAGCCCATTGACAAAATGCTTCTGCCCACCAATCTGCAAGAGGTTCAAGTCTTTCTGGGTATGATGGGATACTACAGACAATTCATCCCTGACTTTGCCAACACTAGTGAACCATTGGTCCAACTGTTGTGTAACGTCCCTTTTGAATGGACTGCTAGCCAGCAATAAGCCTTTGAGACCCTCAAGCAAAAACTCAAAGAGGCTCACATCCTAGTATATCCCAACTACAATAAGGAATTCATCCTATATACTGATGCTAGTGACCTGGCTATTGGGACTATCTTGGCTCAACTAGATGATGAAGGTGCAGATCATCCTGTAGCTTATACCTCTTGTGTCCTCAACAACATGAGAAGAATTACAGTGTCACAGAGAAAGAATGTCATGCTGTGTTGCATGCCGTCAAGCAGTTTTGCCATTATGTATATGGCACCCATTTCATAGTGGTTACTGATCATGACTTGCTTAAGTGGTTACAATAGCTTAAGGAATCAGAAAGACAACTAGCTAGATGGGCTCTCTGTCTGCAAGGCTACACCTTTACTGTGCTACACTATCCCAGGATTCAACATCAAAACTCTGATGGATTGTCCAGAATTCCCACCCTTGCTCTACACCCTGCTGAGGCTGGCTAACTATATATACTAATTGGGTACCCTTCCTCCTGGGAGAATAAGACAAAATGTATTCATATTGCCCTATCCAAACTATCTGAAGATATGCTCATTTGTGACAACCAGCTTTTCAAGAAAGTACAAGGCTACTACCTACTTTATGTACAGCCTAGTCTTTGCCTTTTGTTGGTGCTTCAAGCTCATAAAGAGACAGGAATAAGGTATTGCCAAGACCTATGAATGGCTCCAGAAAAACTATTTCTGTGAGAACCTTTGCCTGCTGATTCCAAATTTTATTCTATGTTGCTATGATTTCCAGCTTCATCAACCACAAGCTGTCTTACACAAGCACAAGCTAGTCCCCCCTCAATATGACAGAATTGCAGGATAGTATGAAGCCAATTATAAGTGATGGGGAATTACCATCCATATCTACATAGAATCAATGATTAACCACCAACGTGGCTTCAAATATCTTTTTGTGAAATTTCCAATTGTAATACCAGGATTAAGAAGAACAATTAATCCTAACCAAAGTAGCCCAAGATAAATGGCCTGAGACAATATCAACAAATCTTCAGAATAAAATTCTGGACATTGGGAGGCAACACAATTTTCAGTTTCAAGAATGGGGGAGGAGCTGCAAAATCAGTTGGCGCAAAATTAACATTGGGCGGCACCAACAACAAAGTTCCAACTGCAGGACCCCATATTCCAGAAATGATTCTGTTAAGAATCAGATTGTACGGAATAAATTGTAACAACCCAACCACAGGATGCATTTTTTAAAAAGTAAGTTAGAACTTGGGATAAATGATTTTTAATGAGTAAAATTTTGGGAGGACTCCACTCTTAGAGTTGAAACAGTGAAAATTATTCAATATATATCAGAAAAATTGACTAAGAAATACCACCTGAGTCTTGACCTCCTATTCCTTCCACATTGTCAAGTAAGTATCTGGTCCAGGTTGCAAAGAACCCTTGTGTGGCTAGTTTTTGACAACCATGCTGATTGACATGCTCATATTGGGTGACCCTCAAGTTACGCCAATTTATCAATGTCAATTTGCAAGGGGGAACTAGTTTCAAGTGACAGATAGAGCAGCCATAACCCATTTTTGATCAACCGTTTGATTTAAATCCGTTAACTTGGTCAATTTTTATAAAGGTTTTCCGGCTTTTTGAGCCTTCTTGCTTGGGCAGATAATACCTGGCATGATGGAACCTACTGTGACATTATCCTCTGTTTTAGCCCTGGGCACAATACCACAATCCAGGAGATGGGATAAGGAGAAACTCTTGTGGGCAGGTTGGAGTTTCATTGCGGCCAAGGTAAGTTTGGGGTGGCCAATAGCAGTGGGATTGCGCTTGTAGAACTCATGAATCAGATCTGGGGAATTGGAACAATTGTAGTGGGGAACCCAGGAGTTTTCAGAATCAGGATAACTCTTCCACAAACCAAATATTCCAAGCGTTGTTGATTCTTGCGGGAAGCCAAAATACAATTTAACTCATACTCAGGTTCTCCCTCCACAAGAATAGGTTGGGAAGAGGTAGTCTCTGTACCTTTAAAGGGATTAAGAAAACACTCATGAAAGGTGTGTAAAATCTTGAAAGCAGGAGGTAAATCCAGCTAATAGGTGGAGGGGCCAATTTGACATTCAACTTTGAAGGGGCCAACTTGTTTAGGCCCTAACTTACAACAGGGAACCTTCAGTTTCATATTGCAAACATCAACCATGACTAGATCACCTGGCCTGTAAGTTAGAATTTCCTGGAGCTTGCAATCTGCGTATTCCTTGTAAGTTGTCACAGCAGAGGCAAGGGTAACCTGGAGTTCCTGATGAACCTGCTTCAATGCAGCAGCCTGATCAGTTGCAGCTTCCACGTTGCTAACCAAACGAGGACCCATATTAGAAAAAGGTTGTAACCCACATTGGCATAGAAAGATGATACTTGAGTTGACGTGTGAGGGGTGTTTTTATATGTGAACTCTGCCATGGGTAGATCATCACACCAGTCATCTTGTTGCGCATTAGTATAGCAATGTAGGTAAACCTCAAAACTTTGGTTTACACTCTCCATTTGTCCATTGGATTGGGGGTGGAAAGCCGTAAATGACACAATTTGATACCTAGAATCCTAGTGAAAGCTTCCCAGAACTGAGCAATGAATTGGGGCCAGCGGTCACTCAAAATCTCCATTGGGATGCCATGTAGGGAAAATATTCTGTTCACAAATACCCTAGCAGTTTCCACCAAAGTAATTGTGGTTGAGCAAGGTACAAAGTGTGCTATTTTTGTGGAGCAATCTACCACCACCATGATTGCGTTAAAACCATTGGAATTGGGAAGTTCACCAATGAAATCCACCAACACAGACGTCCAGGGTTCTGCAGCAGGCTGCAGTGGAACCAGTAGTCTTGTTCTGGCTTTCTTTAGACCAAACACATACCAGAAAATCACAAACAAAAGTGGCTACCTGCACTGTCAAACCTTTCCAGAAAAACTGGTGGTGGATTAGTTCCACTGTTTTGTTTTTCCCTGGATGACCAGCTGTTGGACAGATATGATTAGCCTCCATGATTTTGTCCCAAATAGTTCCTTCTGGAACCCACAAGCAACCTTGATGATATAGGATGGGACCTATCTTATGATAATCCTGAGGCTGACCCACTGGGTTTGCGCATGCTAGCTCTAATAGCCTATCATAACCTTTGAGCAAAGGTTGCAGAGACTTAACTTTGGAATACAAGTCCAGGTCTGCACCCTCAGCTAAGGACATGGTGGCCAAAGTAGCTGGCAGAGGCAATACAAAAGGCATTGCCGACTTGTCTGAAATCATAGTATGAGTTTTAAACTCAACGTCCATACTAGCATCTGGGAGATGGGAAGGATTCCTGCTTAGTGCATTGACCAAGTGATTGTCTAATCCCTTAATAAACTTGTAGTGGAACTTGTATCTTGTCAGGTCACCATGGCATCTGGATTGACAACCTGACAAAACCCTAGGTTGTCAATAATATAGAAGAGCTTTGTGGTTAGTTCTTACTACAAATGGATAATGTGCTGACATGAGATGGTGATGCCAATGCATTAACAATTCCACAACAGCCAACAATTCCTTGTCGTAAATCATGTAATTGCATTCACAAGCTTCTATCTTTTGGGAGAAATACCCTACTGGTCTCTCAATCCTGTTGCCAGAAGTCTGCAACAACACACCAGCTACAGCGTATTTGGATGCATCTGTGGAAACCACAAAAGGAAGCTCAGGATCCACATGTCTTAACACTGGGGAGGACAACAAAAGAGCCTTGACTGCTGAGAAGGTACTTGTGCACTCAGGCATCCAGACCAAAGTTGTCTTTCCACTAGCCGAGTATAAAGGGGTGGTCACCTCAGACAAGTGGGGAGTGAATTTCTTCAAGAACGTACATGTACCCAAGAAACTACAAAGTTGGGATACTGTCACTGGCGTAGCATACTCTTGAACTGCAGCTTCCTTGTCAGGGGCAATGGTGTGGCCATCCTCAAAGATAATATTACCCAGAAAGGTAACCTTACGTTTGAAGAGTTCACATTTTTTTCTTTTAATGATCAAGTTGGCCTGGAGAATGCGCTCTACCACTGCTGACAGATGGGCTTTATGTGACTCCTCATCTGCAGAGAATACCAAGATATCATCCATATACGCAATGGCACATACACCCAGGAGATCCCCCAAGATAAAATCAATTAGTCGCTGAAAGCAAGCTGGAGCATTCTTCAATCTAAAAGACATTACCCAGAACTGAAAGTTACCCTTCATGGTTCTGAATGCCGTCAACCATTCCATTCCTTCCCCAATCCTGATTAGATTGAAAGCATTCAACAGATAAAGTTTTGAGAATACCTTTGCCTTCTTAACACACCTAGAGATCTGTGCTTTGAGAGGTAAAGGATAGGGATCAGGGATTGTGATGTTATTTAAATTCCCATAGTCAACACAAGGACAAAGAGACCCATCAGCCTTTTGAACAAACAAAAACAGAGAGCAAACTAACAAAGCCTTTTTAAGAATATACCCTTTGCCAGCATGTCACAAGTCCATTCTTCCAAACATGTGTCTTCCTTTAAGGTTAAAGGGTAAATAGGAGACACAATTCAAATCAGATCAACAGTAACTTTAAAGTCAAAGTCAAACTGAGTGTGCTTGAGAAGGGCCTCGCCTCTGGTAGCGTCAAACACCGCAGACCAGGGTTGTAAACATGCAGGTAAATCTGAACTTGCGGGGACAGGGACAGGAACCAATTGAATAGTCTGAGAAGATTTCTCCATTTTGGACATACCTAACAGCAGAATACAAATAGATATACCCAAAGAGTGTTCCACTTGTAACACATTTTCTTTCAGTAAGGTGGATACATTATGATCTCTCCACCAACTCACTCCCAAAATGATAGGATACATCAGAGAGGAGAAAACAGAGAACCTTGCAGTAAAAAAATGACCCAAAACTACAAAAGTTACTGGCTTCTTCAGCTAGAAAGAGGGAAACTTTTAACAGTTTTCACCCCTAACAAGCATTCCTGGGTGGTACTTGAGTTGTAGCAAGTTGGTAGTCTCCACACTCATGAAATTTTTGAAAGCATCTGTATCCAACAAAATGGCTGGCTGATAGATTTTCTGGCTGTTATCAATGCTACCATAAAACAAGAAGTAACCAGAAGTAGATTTATTTGCAGCAAAGGTAGCAATCTTGGCAAGGTCTTGTTTTTTATTGGCAGTACAGACAGCAGCTAAGGAGGCAGGATGCTCCTGAAAGTAACGCTCAATCATCTCTTGGACAGCAGCTGGAAGAATGGGGTTATCACAATCAATGGGAATGAGAGCAACTCATTGACGTAACCACAGAAGACTTTGCAGGTACAAAGTGCTGAAGCATTGCCAAGGAACTATCAGGACCGGACACTACTGGGGCCTCCTTTACATTGGCAAGTTTGTTCACCTCTGCCAATTGCAACTGAGACAGGCTAGGGAGAGAACAATCTTGTCTTTGGTTGGAAGGAACTACTGCAGAGCAAGGACCAGAAAACCAGGAGCGCGCAGCAGGTTTATCCTTAATTACCAATGTACCTTGCTTGTAAGTGAACAGATTTGATACCAGAGAAAGAATTTGGCTTACCAGGGCCTCAATTGTGGTTAACAGGGAATCCCAAACCGCCAAATCCTGGGCAGTCTGGTCAACTGCTAACCACAACGCTGTGAGTTTATTCACCTCAGGAACATCAATTGTATGGCAGTAGGCAAAAACTGAGGAAGGAATACCAAAAGCGGAGTAGTACCCTGATGGAAGGCGTACAGCTTATATTACACTTTGAGCTCCTCAATAGATACACGCAAATTTTTTAACATAGGATATAAAGATGCACTTTCAGTTAAAACATGTGGATTGCGCTCCACCGCAGACAACAGCTATTCACAAGTATCCTCAGAAACCTTTGTCATCACATGGTAAACTTGGGATTTATGACAAAGGCTTGAACTGGAATAGAATGATAATGCTGACAAAACTTCACACAAAATTTCATCAGTGGGTGGAGCAGGAAAATAATCTGTAAACCAAAATGACATGACACAATGGAAATAGGAAGCAGAGGATCCAGTCTCAACCACTGCAACTGGAGATGGAAACCACAAATTAAAGAAAAGCCCAAACTGAAAACTCAGAAATGAGCTGATGTAAATAAACATGGTAAAAGCAGATATCTCAACAGAGCAGGAGAAAAGAAACACAAATTCATGATGGACTGCTTCAAAAAACTCAGACGTAGATAAGTTGAATAATGTGACGGAATTTGCAGGATAGTATGGAGCTGTTTCTAAGTGATGGGGAATTACCACCCAAATCCACATAGAATTAATGATTAACCACCAACATGGCTTCAAATATCTTTTTGTGAAATTTCCAATTGTAATACCAGGATTAAGCAGAACAATTAATCCTAACCAAAGTAGCCCAAGATAAATGGCCTGAGACAACATCAACAAATCTTCGGAATAAAAATTCTGGACATTGGGAGGCAACACAATTTTCAGCTTCAAGAATGGGGGGAGGAGCTGCAAAATTGGTTGCAACAAAATTAACATTAGGCGGCACCAACAACAAAGTTCCAACTGCAGGACCCCATCTTCCAGAAATGATTCTGTTGAGAATCAGATTGTACAGAATATATTGTAAAAACCCAACCACAGGATGCATTTTTTAAAAAGTAAATTGGAACTTGGGATAAATGATTTTTAATGAGTAAAATTTTGAGAGGACTCAACTCTTAGAGTTGAAACAGTGGAAATTATTCAATTATTATCAGAAAAATTGACTAAGAAATACCACCTGAGTCTTGACCTCCTATCCCTTCCACATTGTCAAGTAAGTATCTGGTCCAGGTTGCAAAGAACCCTTGTGTGGCTAGTTTTTGACAACCATGCTGATTGACATGCTCATATTGGGTGACCCTCAAGTTACGCTAATTTATCAATGTCAATTTTCAAGGGGGAACTAGTTTCAGCTGACAGATAGAGCAGCCATAACCCATTTTTGATCAACCGTTTGATTTAAATCCGTTAACTTGGTCAATTTTTATAAAGTGTTTTGGCTTTTCAAGCCTTCTTGCTTGGGCAGATAATACCTGGCATTATGGAACCTACCGTGACACTCAACACACCTTTCATACTGTCAGCATTGACGCTGTAGGGCCTCTCCCCCACTCTTGCTCTGGTTGCCGCTTTATCCTAATTGCTGTTGATCATTTTAGCAAATGGGTAGAAGCTTGCCATACTAAGGACATCACTGCCAAAACAACTGCCGCCTTTCTGTTGCAAGATGTATTCTTTTGCCATGGCTGTACTCAAGTGTTATTATCTAACAATGGGACTTACTTCAACGCCAAGTTGATAACCTCTGTTGTCAAGGCCTTAGGATCTCACCAGTCTTTTTCTTCCCCCTATAATCCTTCTATCCATGGGGCAGTTGAGCGTTCAAACTTGACTCTGGTCTCTATCATGAGGAAACCCACTTATTCTGACGCTGCCAACTGGGATCTATACTTACCTGCTGCACTCTTTGCTTATTGCCTTAGCAAGCATTGTGTCACCAGGTACTCCCCCTTTGCTATGCTATATGGGCCTGAGGCCACCACTCTGTTGCTCCTGGGGGCTCCTCTCCTCTGATAAGGCTATGAACCCTGATGACCATATCAAAGATTTAGTCAACCGCATCATTGATATACAGGCTACTGCCTACACATCCTCCTATAAGACCAAGCTGCTTGAGCTTTCCCCTGACAATGCCAAATGCTCTCCCTTTCCTGAGTTCAATATTGGGGACCATGTTCTCTACTATCAGCATAGAGTAGGAGGATGTGCTCACAAGTAAGATGCATTGTGGGTTGGACCTCTGGAAGTGACCTTCAAGTGAGATTCTGAGTACACCATGAAACTCCTCTCTAGTGGTTGTCTGTTTGCCTGTGTGCATGCCAAGTTCCTCTGCAAGTACCACCCCCTAAGGCTAATCTAGAGGGGAGCAATGTTGTGAATGCTGCCATTCACCATGTTTCAATTTTGCCTTTGATGGGTTTTTTCAAGGACAAATATCTCTCTTTTGCTTTTGCCCTTCAAAATGAGTCTGACTCCAAATTGGGAAATTCAATTGTTCAGTTTTCTGATTCTGCGCAACTCACTTGCCCCACTCATGCTTGTGGCAAGTGATCCTACCGTCCATGTACTGTTTTGTGGTATTGCAACCCACTATATAATCCATATCCTATTTTTTAATAAAATTAAGT
The DNA here is from genome assembly GCA_014839935.2 of Entomophthora muscae. Taxonomy (NCBI): domain Eukaryota; kingdom Fungi; phylum Entomophthoromycota; class Entomophthoromycetes; order Entomophthorales; family Entomophthoraceae; genus Entomophthora; species Entomophthora muscae. The sequence continues at coordinate 29,946 of QTSX02003082.1, read as the reverse complement.
TCTATTCACATTTTTATCTTTATGTCTTCACTTACTTTGGTGCCTCTCTAGCCACGTCTAGCAGATATTATTCAATCAAGGCCACAAGGTAATCACATAGCCTTCCCTGCCATTCTAACCAAGACTTAGTAAAATCCAATCCTAAGGTTAGGATTCCCTGTTGTGTATCTGTGCCGCACCTCAGGTCACAAAAATTGTATAAATAGTTTCCTAATAGGGAGAAATCAAAGATACTATAACAACCATATAGTATATTAGATTGATGGTTTATATTTACCCATATTTGTCACAGTAGATTCCATAATTCCAGGAACAATTTGCCCAAGTCAGAAAGGGCAGAAAGCTGCTACCAAATTAACTACTTTGAAAGCTTTAAATCAAACAGTTGATTGGAAATGGGTTATGGCTGCTTCAGTTTGCCATTGGAATTACATCCCCCCTTGAAAACTGATGCTGATAAATCAACAAATCTGAGAGTAATTTGATATGGCCTTATTTATCAGTATGGTCGTCAGAAGTTGGTCCCACAAGGGTTCTTTGCAAACTGGACTAGGTCCTCACTTGACAATGCAGAAGTAATAGGAGCCAAGGATCCAGGTGGTATTGCTTAGTCAAATTTGATATGTATGGGAAATTTTTCACTGCTCAACTCTTAAGAGTTGAGTTCTCCCAAAAGTTTTACTCAAATAAAATCAATATTCCCTTGGTCTAACTTTATTTATCATACATCCTATAGTTGGACTGGTGCTAAATTCCCTACAATTTAATTCTTAGCCAAATTATTGCAGAGAGATGGGGTCCTGCCATTGGCACTTTGTTGTCTGCATCTCCTAACGTTACTCCAATGCCTCAGAATCTTGGTGTCTTTCCTGCCAAACCCAAAACTGAGACACTTGTCCCCTCTCAATGTCTGGAATTCTACGCTGAAGACACCTTGATTCCCTCCCAGGCTATTTATCTTGAGCTTTTTTGGTTAGGGTTAATAATTTTACTTAATCCTATTGTATCCTTTGGAAATTTTACAACCCAGTATTTGAAGCTTTGTTGGTGGTTAATCATCAACTCTATGTGGATTTGGGTGGTGATTCCCCATCACATAGAGACTGCCCTACTATCCAATCATTTCCATCACAATGTCATCCTTGGTACTAGGATTTTGAGATGCCAGATGTTTCAAAAGAGTTTATAGCTCTGTAAAATCTTAACTTTGATTGGGTATCTTTCATCTGACTAATGTGGAGCCTGACTGTCAGCGTTTGGGATGGTCTTGCATTGGGATATAAAATTCATCCTTGATTCCCATCTTACTGCCTTTATACCCATTGAGTATTTCTATCCCTGGTTTAATAAAATGCTGTGATATATATGATTGGACTGTATTCCAGGTTTGGCCTTTACTTAGGTGGCTGAACTGGACCCTTTCTGGAACTGAGGGCTCCCCAACCTGGGGGATCCAACTCTTCCAAAAGGATATGGGTGGGTAAGGATCCCCCTCCAGAAATTGATCCCACCCATTTGGCAACTGGTGGAAGCTACTGGGCTGGAACTGAGGGTTTGGGTTAAAAGTTAACATTAAATCAATACAGATCAAGCCTTTAAATATCCTTTTGATTTTTATTTGTCTGCTTATTTGCTTGGTTGATTTCTGAATAAAGTCAAATGGGCACATCCAATCCATTACGCAGGGAATGTAACATCCAAAATAATTCACTCTGCCAGTGGCAAAAGTAAGGCTTTGATTCCAGGAAGGTCAGAGCCAGCCTTTTTTGGAATTAGAACCTGGATTAATCTGATTGGCTGCTTGATTATAAAGTGGTGTAAGTGAACTAATTTATAGTTTGGTATTGAGGTTGGGGAAGACAGCAATCCAATAAGAAGTACAAATATTAGGAATAAGATGTAGCTTTATTTGTGATATTGTAGCTGATATACTAGAAAAGGAAGCCACTTGTCCACCAGAGGGTGTTCTGTGGCAGGATCCAAGTATAGTGTGATTGAAAAATATCTTAGTTAAGGGATTGGTGCTTAGAATTGGCAGTGCTCCTATTTAGGAGATTTTGTCCATAACTCAACATTGGGGGCAGGGTGTCCAATGTTATTTGATACATTATGGGGCAGCTCTATGAGCGTCCCCTGTGTACTGTAATATATGTTGGTGGGCAGGAAGTTGATTCTGATTGCAACAAAAGCAGTCATTGTTTTAGATCTGCTGTAATCCTACTTGAATCTGGAATGAATTATCTACCAGTGGCAAAATTAAGGCCTGATTCTAAAATAATCATAGCTTGACTCTATATGGTGTTGTAGGGATGACATGAAATTACCAGTTAACCTACAGCATTAGAAAGGGCTAACCAAGGAGTGGGAAGGAAACAAGAGCCAAGAAAAAACCAGAGAGGAACTTCTAAAGGCTATAATCAACTATGTAAATAAATCATAAATAAATTAGAGAATATTGATAAAGGGTCTATTTTTATTGCACCTGAAAACAAGATATAGAGAATGTAGATATTGTCAAGTTTATACTTCTGGGAAATATAATAAACAAAATAAAGAAGAAAAATTAAGAAGAGAATGATACTTTATTGAATATGAATATAGTCTAATATATAGTATCATGATAAGCCACATATTATCCATGTACGTCATGGAGATCATGGGGCTTATTTGAGTAATGTTCCTCTTGAGTTACAAGGCTTAATCAAGTTGTGTTCCATTTAGGACCTGGATTGAGTAATCCCTGTCATAGATGGTTAACTGATAATGGTGCCACCAGTTTATTGACTGGGAAGTGAACCACTTGGTGAGCTGCTCAGTGATTTACTCAGGGTGTTAATTCTCCAAGAGGGAGTAATTGAAGATGTTGCAACATCTCCCCCTGGGGTGCTGGAAGGCAGAGCCGTGGGAATTTTCTTGAGAGTATCTGATATGCAGGCTTGGTATTGATCCAGTTTGGTGTTGGGCACAGGGAGCCTTGAATTTTGTTGGGCTGCTCTTGCCTTAAACAAACATAGTTGGTTGTGATGCATATGTTTCAGTTCAGTTCAAGCTCCAATCCCTTTGATGAGGTAGGTGTTATTGGGCTTAACTTCCATGACAATGCCTGGTCCGCATAACCCTGGGTCTAGTTTGTGTTGGTTGTGATTGACAACCAAGATCTTGTCTCTGACTTGGAACCTTTCTTGTTACAATGGGATTGCTTCCTGCTGAACCCTTTGTTGTTCCATTACTTATTGGTCTTTTCTGGCTTGTAGTACTTTTGGGTCATTACTGTCTGGTATCTTCTTTGGAAGTGGCAGTTGTGATCCCATGGCTGTACTGACAAGTGAGGGTTTCTGACCATAGACAAGTTCATAAGAGCTTTTTCACGTATTGCAGTTGACTCGTGCTCTGCAAACCATGAGGGCAGTTGGTAGCATGTCAACCCAGGCTTTTGGATTGTTGGCAGATAAATTACTGAGGACTTCCACTAGAGAGCCGTTTAGTTGTTCTACACATACATTTGCTAGTGGGTGATATGGGCTGGCTGTGACGTGTTTTATTTCATTTCTGGCAAGATAGATGTTTATGTAAATAGCTTTGAGTTCAGTACCTCCATCTGTGATTAAGAGGCCAGGCTTTCTGAACTTTGCTATGATCTCCTTGACAATTAATTGTCTCACGTCATTGCCTTTGTGCTCTTTTGTGGCTTGTGCTACGGGCCATCTGGTTGCATAGTTGATGGCTGTGATGATGTGCTTCTTGCCTTTGCTTTCACTGGGCATAGGTCCCACAATATCCAACAACCATACCTTGAAGGGTTGTGTGATGGATACAGGTACTACTGACTTGAGTGGAGCTTTGGTTTGGGTGTACTTCTCACTGACTTTGCATAGTTCCAGTACCTCTCTGATATCATCTAGCATGTTAGGCCACCAGTAGCGTGTCTTGAGGTATTCATGCAAGTTTCTGCTATGGGTGTATCCCAAGTCTCTGTGGTATTAGAGGATTGTGTCAATCTTTTGTGTTGGTGAGACATAGGGTACAGTGTCACCATTTGGAAGTATTTGGTGAAGGGTACCATATACGTTTTTGAACAGATATTTTTTCTTAAGGACCTTCTCTAGGATGCCCATGAGAGTGTCAGGTAGGAACCCTACTTGGAGATTCCCAATGATAAGCATGGTTCAGTTAGGGTCCCCATCAGCGCATAGGGCGTGTTTATTGCATAGCCTTGATAGGGCGTCTGCAGTAAGCGTCTTCCTACCTGGCTTGTATTCAATTTTCATGGGGTATCTCTGTATGAGAACATCCATTTGTCTTGTCTTCTTGACAGGTGTTGTTGTGTTTTAAAGAATATCAACAACTTGTGGTCAGTTAGTACCTTTAATGTCTGGGCTCCTTTCAGATAGCATTGCTATTTCATGAGGCAGTGTATAATGGCAACCAATTCCTTATTGTGTATGGAGTATCTTTGCTTGCCATCTGATTGTCACAGTAGGTTACATAATGCCGGGTATTGTCAGTCCAAGTAAGAAGGCTTGGAAAGCCGGGAAATCTATATTGAAATTGACCAAGTTAACAGATTTAAACCAAATAGCCAATTGAAAATGGGTCACGTCTGCTCCAGTCTGCTAGCTGAAACCAGCTCCCCCTTTCAAACTGACGTTAATATATTGACGTAATTTGAGGGTCACCAAATATGAGCTTGTTAATGGCAGGGTCATCAGAAACTGGTCATCCAAGGGTTCTTTGCAACCTGGACCAGATACTTGCTGAACAATGTGGAAGGAATAGGAGCTCAAGATTTAGAAGGTATTGCTTAGCTGCTTTTTTTGATATATATTGGAATCTTTCCCTGTTTCAACTCTAAGACTTGAGTCCTTCTAAATTAACTCAATCAAAATCATTTATTGCAAGTTCTAATTTTGATTTTAAAAAAATGCATCCTGTGATCGGGTTGTTGTGGTATATTCTGTACAGTCTGATTCTGAACTGAATCATTTCTGGAAGATGGGGTCTTGCAGCTGGAACTTTTTTGTTGGTGCCTCCCAATGTCAATTTCATGCCAGCTGATTTTGAAGCTCCTCCCCCATTATTGAAACTGAAAATTGTGTTACTTCCCAATGCCCAGAATTTTACGCTAAAGATGCATTGATGCTTTCCCAGGTCATTTATCTTGGACTACTTTGGTTAGGACTAATTGTTCTACTTAATTCTGGAGTTACATTTGAAAATTTCACAAAAAAATATCTGAAGCTGTGTTGGTGGTTAATCATCAATTCTATGTGGATTTGGGTGGTAATTCCCCATCACTTAGAAACAGCTTCATACTATCCAGTGATTTCTGTAGCATTACTTAGCTCTTCTACTTCTGAGTTTTTGGAAGCATTTTGTCATGAATTTGTGTTTCTTTTCTCCTGCTCTGTTAAGATATCTGCTTTTACCATGTTTATTTACATCAGCTCATTTCTGAGTTTTCAGTTTGGGCTTTTCTTTAATTTGTGGTTTCCATCTCCAGTTGCAGTGGTTGAGACTGAATCCTCTGTTTCCTATTTCCATTGTGTCATGTCATTTTGGTTTACAGATTATTTTCCTGCTCCACCCACTGATGAAATTTTGCGTGAAGTTTTGTCAGCATTATCATTTTATTCTGGCTTGAGCCTTAGTCACAAATCCCAAGTTTACCATGTGATGACAAAGGTTTCTGAAGATGCTTGTGAATGGTTGTTGTCTGCGGTGGAGCACAATCCACATATTTTAACTAAGAGTGCATCTCTATACCCTTTGTTAAAAAGTTTTTGTGTATCTATTGAGGAGCTCAGAGTATATTGTAAGCTGTACACCTTCCATCAGGGTACCACTTTGCTTTTGGTATTCCTTCCTCAGTTTCTTGCCTACTGCTGTACAATTAATATTCCCAAGGTGAATAAACTCTCAGCGTTGTGGTTAGCAGTTGACCAGAATGCCCAGGATTTGGCGGTTTGGGACTCCCTGTTAACCACAACTGAGGCCCTGGTAAGCCAAATTCTTTCTCTGGTCTCAAATCCGTCTACTTCCAAACAAGGTACGTTGGTAATTGAAGATAAACCCACTGCGCGCTCCTGGTTTTCTGGTCCTTGCTCTGTGGTAGTTCCTTCCAACCAAAGTCAAGATGGTTCTCCCCCTATCTCATCTCAGCTACAATTGGCGGTGGTGAACAAACCTGGTGTTGTAAAGGAGGCCCCTGTAGTGTCTGGTCCTGATAGTTCCTTGGTGATGCTTCAGCATGTTGTACCTGCAAAATCTTCTGTTAGTACGTCCAAAGAGTTGCCCCTTGTTCCCATTTATTGTGATAACCCCGTTCTTCCAGCTGCTGTCCAAGAAATGATTGAGTGTTACTTCCAGGAGCATCCTTCCTCCTTAGCTGCCTTCTGTACTACCAACAAAAAACAAGACCCTGCCAAGATTGCTACCTTTGCTGCAAATAAATCTACTTCTGGTTACTTCTTGTTCTATGGTAGCATTGATAATGGTCAGACTATCTATCAGCCAGCTATTTTGTTGGATACAGGTGCTTCCAAAAATTTCATGAGTGTGGATACTGCCAACTTGCTACAACTCAAGTACCACCCAGGATTGCTTGTTAGGGGTGGGAACTGTCAGATGTTTCCCTCTTTACAGCTGAAGAAGCCAGTTACTTTTGTAGTTGCAAGTCAGTCTTTAACTGCAAGCTTTTCTGTTTGCTCTACCCTGATGTATTCTATCATTTTTGGAGTGAGTTGGTGGAGAGATCATAATGTATTGACCTTACTGGAGAAAAATGAGCTTCAGATGGAACACTCTTTAGGTATAACTATTTGTATTCTGCTGTTGGATATGTCTGAATTGGAGCAATCATCACAGACCATACAATTGTTTCCTGTCTCTATTCCTGTAAGTTTGGATTTAACAGCATGTTGCAACCCTGGTCTGCAGCATTTGACGCCACCAGAGGCGAGGTCTTTCCCAAGAAAAATCATTTTGACTTTGACTTTAAGGTTACTGTTGATCTGATCAGAATTGCGTCTCATATTTACCCTTTAACCTTGAAGGAAGACCTATGTTTGGAAGAGTGGACTTGTGACATGTTGTCAAAAAGCTACATTTTTAAGAAGGCTTTGTCAATATTCTCCCTGTTGTTGTTTGTCCAGAAGTCTGATGGGTCCCTTTGTCCTTGTGTTGACTACAAGAAATTGCTAATAATATTACAATTCCAGATCCTTACCCTTTACCCCTCAAAGCACAGATCTCTAGGTTTGTTGAGAAGGCAAAGGTATTCTTGAAACTGGATCTGCTGAATGCTTTCAATCAAATCAGGATTGCAGAAGGAATGGAATGGTTAATTGCATTCAGAACTAAGAAGGGTATCTTCCAGTTCTGCTTAATGCCTTTTGGATTGAAGAATGCTCTGACTTGCTTTCAGCGGTTAATTGATTTAGTCCTGGGGGATCTCCTAGGTGTTTGTGCCATTGCGTATATGAATGGTATCTTGGTGTTTTCTACAGATATGTAGTCCCATAAGGCCCACTTGCTGGCAGTTGTAGAGCGCATTCTCTAAGCAAACTTGATCATCAAAAGGAAAAAGTGTGAACTCTTCAAACGTAAGGTTACCTTTCTGGGTAATATTATCTTTGAGGATGGCCACACCATTGCCCCTGACAAGGAAGCTGCAGTTCAAGAGTATGCTACGCCAGTGACAGTATTACAACTTTGTAGTTTCTTGGGTACATGTCTGTTCTTGAAGAAATTCACTCCCCACTTGTACAAGGTGGCTGCCCCTTTATATTTGGCTAGTGGAAAGACAACTTTGGTCTGGACACCTGAGTGTGCAAGTGCCTTCTCAGCAGTCAAGGCTCTTTTGTTGTCCTCCCCAGTGTTAAGACATGTGGATCCTGAGCTTCATTTTGTGGTTTCCACAGATGCATCCAAATACGCTGTAGCTGGTGTGTTGTTGCAGACTTCTGGTAACAGGATTGAGATACCAGTAGGGTATTTCTCCCAAAAGATGGAAGCTCGTGAACGCAATTACATGATTTACGACAAGGAATTGTTGGCTGTTGTGGAATTGTTAAAGCATTGGCATCACCATCTCATGTCAGCACGTCATCCATTTGTAGTAAGAACTGACCACAAAGCTCTTCTATATTATTGACAACCTAGGGTTTTGTCGGGTTGTAAATCCTGATGGCATGGTGACCTGACAAGATACAAGTTCCACTACAACTTTATTAAGGGATTAGACAATCACTTGGTCAATGCACTAATCAGGAATCCTTCCCATCTCCCAGATGCTAGTATGGATGTTGAGTTTAACACTCATACTATGATTCCAGACAAGGCGGTGATGCCCTTTTTATTGCCTCTGCCAACTACGTTGGCCACCATGTCCTTAGCTGAGGGCGCAGACCTGGACTTGTATTCCAAGGTTAAGTTTCTGCAACCTTTTTCCAAAGGCTATGATAGGCTATAAGAGCTAGCATGCGCAAACCCAGTGGGTCAGCCTCAGGGTTATCATAATATTGGTCTAGTCCTATATCATCAAGGTCGCTTGTGGGTTCCTGAGGGCACTATTTGGGATAAAATCATGGAGGCTAATCATATCTGTCCAACAGCTGGTCATCCAGGGAAAAACAAAAAAGTGGAACTAATCCGCTACCAGTTTTCCTGGAAAGGTTTGACAGTGCAGGTAGCAGCTTTTGTTTGAGATTGTCTGGTTTTTGTTTGATCCAAGGCCAGTTGGAATAAGACTACTGGTTTACTGGTTCCACTGCAGCCTGCTGCAGGACCCTGGACGTCTGTGTTGGTGGATTTCATCATTAAGCTTCCCAATTCTAATGGGTTTAACGCAATCATGGTGGTGGTGGTCAATTGTTTCACAAAGATGGCACACTTTGTACCTTGCTCAACCACAATTACTTTGGTGGAAACCGCTAGGTTATTTGTGAACAGAATCTTCTCCCTACATGGCATCCCAATGGAGATTGTAAGTGACCGTGGGCCTCAATTTATTGCTCAGTTCTGGGAAGCTTTTACTGGAATCCTTGGTATCAAATTGTGCCGCTCTACTGCTTTCCACCCCCAATCTGATGGACAAACAGAGAGGGTAAACCAAAGTTTGGAGGTCTATCTATGTTGCTACACTAATGCGCACAAATTGATGACTGGTATGACAATTTACCTATGGCGGAGCTCACATATAATAACGCCCCTCACACATCAACTCAAGTATTGCCCTTCTATGCCAATGTGGGTTACAACCCTTCTTCTAATATGGGTCCTTGTTTGGTTAGCAATGTGGAAGCTGCAACTGATCAGGCTGCTGCATTGAAGCAGGTTCATCAGGAGCTTGAGGTTACTCTTGCCGCTGCTGTGACAACTTACAAGGAATATGCAGATTGCAAGCGCCAGGAAGGACCAACTTACAGGCTAGGTGATCTAGTCATGGTTGATGCTTGCAATATGAAACTGAAGATTCCCTGTCGTAAGTTAGGGCCTAAACAAGTTGGCCCCTTCAAGGTCAAATGTCAAATTGGTCCCTCCGCCTATCTGCTGGATTTGGCTCCTGCTTTCAAGATTTTCCACACCTTTCATGAATGTCTTCTTACCTCCTTCAAAGGAACGGAGACTCCCTTCTCCCAACCCATTCTTGTGGAAGGAGAACCTGAGTATGAGTTAAATTTTATTCTGGTTTCCCGCAAGAATTAAGGGTTATCCTGATTCTGAAAACTCCTGGGTTCCCTACTACAATTGTTCAAATTCCTCAGATCTGATCCATGAGTTCTACGAGTGCAATCCCACTGCTATTGGTCACCCTAAACTTACCTTAGCCGCAATGAAACTCTACCTGCCCATAAGAATTTCTCCTTATCCCATCTCCCAGATGGTGTTATTGTGCCCAGGGCTAAAGCAGAGGTTAATGCCACGGTAGGTTCCATAATGCCAGGTATTGTCTGTCCAATTAAGAAGGCTCAGAAAGCCTGAAAACCTGTATCAAAATTGACCAAGTTAACAGATTAAACAAAACAGTCAATCAAAATTGGGTCACAGCTGCTCTAGTCTGCCAGCTGAAACCAGCTCCCTCTTTCAAACTGATGTTGATAAATTGATGTAATTTGAGGGTCACCCAATATGAGCTTGTTAATTGGCAGGGTTGTCAGAAACTGGTCATTCAAGGGTTCTTTGCAACCTGGACCAGATACTTGCTGAACAATGTGGAAGGAATAGGAGCTCAAGATTCAGGTGGTATTGCTTAGCTGCTTTTTTTGATATATATTGGAATCTTTTCCTGTTTCAACTCTAAGAGTTGAGTCCTTCTAAATTTAATTAATAAAAATCATTTATCCCAAGTTCTAATTTTATTTTAAAAAAATGCATCCTGTGATTGGGTTGTTGTGGTATATTCTGTACAATCTGATCCTGAACTGAATCATTTCTGAAAGATAGGCCCTTCAGCTGGAGCTTTTTTGTTGGTGCCTCCCAATGTCAATTTCATGCCAGCTGATTTTGAAGCTCCTCCCCCATTCTTGAAACTGAAAATTGTGTTACTTCCCAATGCCCAGAATTTTACGCTAAAGATGCATTGATGCTTTCCCAGGTCATTTATCTTGGACTACTTTGGTTAGTAATAATTGTTCTACTTAATCCTGGAGTTATAGTTTGAAATTTCACAAAAAAATATCTGAAGCCGTGTTGGTGGTTAATCATCAATTCTATGTGGATTTGGGTGGTAATTCCCCATCACTTAGAAACGGCTTCATACTATCCAGTGATTTCCATCACACTGATAGCTTCCTTGATTCATATGCCACAGGAAGGAAGTCCTTTTGGGCCGTTTAGATACGGAGGACTCCTCCTATGGCATAATCAGAGGTGTCAGTTTCTAGCTCATAGATACCCTCACGGTTTGGGTATTGTAGGATGGGTGGCAGTAAACATGTGTTCTTTCAGTTGGCAGAAATGTTGATTACGTAAGGGTGTCCAGAAAAATTTGGTTGTTTTTCAAGTGATGGCAGACAAGGGGGCTGTCAGGGCGCCCTAGTCAGGGATGAACCTGTGTACATAGGCTACCATTCCAAGGACAGTGCAGAGTTTGCTCTTATTCTTTGGGGCTGGTATCTCTGTTATAGTGCATATTCTTTCTGGATCCAGCTTGATACTGTCCTTGCTGATGATATGGCCAAGGAAAGGAATTTCAGTCAAGAAGAACTCCTATTTGGACGGTTTGGCAATTAATTGGTTTTCTTTCAGGGTACAGAGGACGGTGCGGACATCTTCCCAGTGTTGTTGTAGGTTGGGACTGTAAATAATGATGTTGTCCAGATAGATGATTGCTCTTTTCCCAATGTGTTCCTTGAATACTTTATTCATGAAAGCTACAAAGGTACTGGGAGCGTTTGTCATGCCAAAATTGAGGACAACACATTCAAAGGATCTGTATTTAGTTTGAAATGCGGTCTTTGGAATGTCTTCAGGTTTCACACAAATTTGGTGATATCCTGCTGTCAAATCAATTTTTGTGAAGATTTGGGACCCCCAGGGCATCAAAAAGGTCATCAATAAGAGGCAGGGAATACCTGTTCTTTATTGTGATCTTGTTGAGGGCCCTGTAGTTGGTGACCAAGTAGAGGCCTTCATCTTTCTTTGCCACAAAGACGACAGCAGCACCAAAGGGTGATTTTGAGGGTCTGATGAGGCCTTTCTCAAGTGCTTTGTCAAGGTAAGCTTTTAGAGTGTTGTCTTCTTGTGGTGTGAGGCAGTAGATGGGTTGTTCTTTAGGCACACTACCTTTTAGGTCAATCCTGTGTTGTATGCCCCAATCAGGGGGCAACCCGGGTAGTGTTTCTTGGAATACGGACAGAAACTCATTGACTATCTGGTTTCTGATTGGGTTCTGTTTGTGTTGAGTTTCTGTGTTTTTGAAGTGGATGACTTCATACGTACATGTGCTCCAATAGATTTTGCTGATGTCAGTTTTCTTTCTCTGTTTCCATGATCTTTACAAATATGTGATCCCTCATGAGGGTGTCAAGATGTGTTGGGTACATGTGATGGTGGACTTCTCCTCACTGGATGGTGAGGGTGGCACTGTCCCAGTTGATGTGAGGCTTTGTCTTTCTCATCCAATCTAATCCAAGTATGATATTGTATTTGGAATTGGTATGATGGGGCTGCTAATTGTTGTTTGTACGTCTCCAATTTGGGCACGGAAAGGCTTTGTCTTGTGGGTAACTGGTGTGCTACGGTTGTCTGCCATGATGAATTTTTTGATGCTACTTCAAATGGTAGGTAACTTCATGATGTCTGTGAAACTCTTGTCAATGAGTGATTGATTGGCTCCAGTGTTGAATAGTGCTGTGCCCTGGTATTCGCAAAAACGGAAAAGATAGGTAAGGAGTTTATTTCCAGTTTGGGCAGCAAACAGTAGAGGATTGCTGGAGGGAACCTGGATCATGGTGATTGAGTCCACATCCTTTTCTCTGTACAAGTCTTGTGAAGAGGGGGAGGCGGCTCGCCTAAGCACTCCCCTGAGCTTTTCCCTCCTTGTTGGTATCTTTGGTGCTGGCCTGGTTGGCTTGTGCAGTGTGATTCCCAGTTCAAGGATGGGTACTGTTGGCTTGGTTGTTTTGCTTATTGGGGCGAGGCTCTCTCTTAGCTGCAGGGTTTTCCTTGCACTTGTTGGTGGCGTGTAGATTGTCAGACTTCTGAGCTGCACGTTTTCCCTCTAGGAATACATCCTTGAGGTTCTTGCAGCGGGTCATGTCAAACTGACGTCTAATGTGTGTGGGAAGGCCATTATAGAAGTCCAGACGTGGCCCAGGTTCATCAAAGTTGATGGTATTGGGTGCGCAGTCATGTAGTTCTTTATATGCAGCAATGTATTCTTTGATGGTTCCTGTCATTTTGAAGGTCCAAAGCTCGTTCATAATCACCACGTCCGAGTCCTTCATAGAGAACTTTTTGAGGAATGCGGCCTTGAAAACTTCCCAATTTCCTTCTGGTCAGGGTGTTGGGCTAGCCACTTGGTTACAAAATATGAAGCAGTACCTGTGATATGGAGAGCAATCTCACTAACCCAGAGTCTTTGGGGTACTTCACTTGTTCAAACTTGCTCTCAGTGCTGTTGATCCAAAGAGAGGTGTTCTCATGGTGTAGACCTGCAAAGGCACCAATTTCAGCAGTACATAAGCATTGAAACATAATATTGGGTGTCTCAGGTTGCGTAGGCGCTGTTGTGGTTGGTGTGGTGGGGAACAGTCTGCAGGCTTTGAGAGCGGTGTACTGGTCAATGGGTATAAGGATGTTATTGTAGATGACAAGGCCTGGGGGAATGTCTTGTCCTACTTTATAATCTCTCCAGCCATTAGGGAGTGACATTGTTTGGGTTCTTTTCTTAGGAGGAATTTTTCCTTTGAGTTGGGTAGGTATAGATAACCTACCTGTGCTACCACTGTCGAGTTTATACTTCTGGGAAGTATAATAAACAAAATAAAGGGGAAGATTAAGAAGAGAATGATACTTTATTGAATATGAATATAGAATATTATATAGTATGATGACAAGCCACATGTTGTACATGTATGTCATGGAGGTCATGGGGCTTATATGAGTAACTTCCCTCTTGAGTCACAAGGCTTAATCAAGTTGTGTTTCATTTAGGACCTGGATTGAGTAATCCCCGTCATAGATGGTTAACTGATAATGGTGCCACCAGTTTATTGACTGGGCTGTGAACCACTCAGTGAGCCGCTCAGTGATTTACTTGTGGTGTTAATTCGCCGAGAGGGAGTAATCGAAGATGTTGTGACAATATTGTCATTCTTAAACCCCTTTCAGAGGAGTGCATAAATCCTGATAATGAGTGTAAGGCTGGAAAAGTCAAATATCTTTATTCTAGACAATGGGCAGCTTGATGAAACACATGAATTGATTTGTGGATTTTCTTCAGTCTTGTGACACCAGTACTTGCTCTTTTATAAAGCAGCCATCGGCTCAGATCCGCAGCAACCCTATTTATTTGGGGGATTTCTGGATCAATGCGGTTGGATTAGCAAATAAGCTGATTTCAACTTTATCAGGGAATCAACAAGGCAGATTTTTACATAAACCCCACATAGATTTAAGGAAAGAAGAAAGCTTAGAACAAGCTTCTTTTTTGGCGGAATAATTTTTAGAGATTCAAAATGGGGAGGTTTAGATTTGAAAGCCAATTGGATTCAAGGTGAATTTCTCATTCTAAATTAGATCAGCTACGGATATGCGCTACAATCTATAAAACTTGTAGCCTCTGCTGCATCAAAGAAAGCTTCATAATACGAATTTATTATAATTGAATTATTAACTGAACTAAGCTTAGGTCACATATTTTTCTAAAAGCTGTTTAAAGTGGAGCATAGAAGAATTTGAGTGACACTAGGCTGGCTCACGCTGGTCATACGTTGAAAGTAGTTGCCAGAGCTATGTGCTGCTGTAGACTTTCAAGCAAAAGTTTCTGTTTAATTAAATACTAACGCGGAAGCTCAGATGCCATGGCAGCAAAAGTTCAAATGCTTATAATTCAAATGATCTTTTTGGAGAGAAGCGCTAAGGAGCTAAAGTTTTGGCGGCATTCCATTCTCGATATTGTAAGCTTCTGCACCAGGGACGTCATGCTTGGCACGCATGATTCAAACTAGCGGATAGTAATTGCGTGGCTGATAATGCCGTTCATAATCGCTATATCAGCCACATGCACTGGTAATCAGGCTTGACACAATGGCACAGATGAAGAACTACAACCAGAATTCCGGCTTCCAAGCTCAGGCCAACAACAGCAGCTTTGATATTCTGAAGACACAGGCCAAGATAGTTTCAGAGAGGTATGGAGACTTCCATCTGGCTGATCTTGGCTGCAGCCACGGCAGAAACTCCATGGAATGTGTCAAGGCTGCATTTGATGGCTACACTGGCAATCCATCTTCGATCCGCGTCTACCTCAACGATCTCCCCACCAATGACTTTGGTGAAGTCTTCAAATGCCTCAACGACGCCGCCGTTTCATACCACCACCATCCTTTAGCTCGCCAATCCAGTATATCAACATATGTCAATGGCCAGGACTTCTACACGCAATGCTTACCAGATGATCATGTACACCTCTCCTTCTCCTTCAATTGTCTACATTGGCTTAGCACTGCAATCCCCCTTTCTCGCGCCCTATTTGCCAGCTCAGAACGGGTGACGGCTGAAGAGGCAAAGGTCTTAGCCAAGAGTGCCCACGAACATCTGCTTTCCTTCTTGACTTCACGCAGCAAAGAGCTTAAACACGGCGGGAGGCTGGTGCTGGTCTTTGTTAAAGGCGGCACGGGGATCTCATACTTTGAAGATCTGTGGGAAGCCTACGTCAAATCCACTGCCATCGAACTTGAATCGCTTGCAGGCGTTGTCGTGCCAACCTACAACCGCACCGATGCCGAGGTACAGCTTGCTTTAGACAACGTACAGGACAAGTTCAAGACGATTACCAAAACCTCTTTCCGCCATGAGCATGGCCGCTTCACCCTTGAGTCAATGAAGAGCGTCATCTTCAATGCCATGGTCAACAGCCTTGCCACCACTGGCGTGTTCAAGACCCGATCTGAGTGTGAAGAATACATCAACGGGTTCTTCCTTTCAGCTTCCACCGATCCCCCCTCCCATATAATCGACTTCCACACCCTCGTCCTTGAAAAACTTTAATCACCCCCGTCTACTGATAAACCTTCAAGGCTGCATCCGAACATATCTTTATTGAAAACCCCAACGTATATCGTGCTAATTGCCTACGAATCCAACTTTCTCTAGTTGGGATCGATCCTAGAGAGCTTTCCAAACTATAATGCTGCTTCCAATTATGAACACATCTGCTATCATTTAAAACATCAGTTGAATGTACCAATGACATTATCAAGATAAAGCATTAGCATGTAAAACACAACATACCTGCATAAACAAAAGTGCATGTGTTCGGTATACAATACATATTAAAGGCGAGATTAAATAAGGGAACAATATCTTTATTGAATATAGAAGCCAAGATTGATATAGTTTCCTGATACGCCACCTAATGTTCATGTAGATCATGAAGCGCATGTTGATCTTGTTCCTGATGGGATTCAAATACCTGATCCTAGTATAATATCTGGATGTGTGGGTATCACCTTTTACTCTGCAATCAAGGCATCTCTCAAGGAAATGGGGTCCCAATAGGGATTAATCAAAGATGCTGCACCATCTCCCACCGGGTCTTGGGAAACCAAGCTTTGGGAATCTTCTCAGATGTATCTGGGAGTTGATCTTGGTATTGATCCAGTACAGCCTTGGATACTGTATGTGGTGAAACTCATCCCCAGTATTGTAAAATGTGCAGCCTGGGTGCTGAATTCTGCAAATAGTTAGTCTACTACTTCTTTATCTTAATACTATACCTGTTGTTGTATAGTGATAGCCTGGGTAAGGACAGAAGAATATAAAAAGAGAATAAGACAAAACTAGTATTTATTATGATAGTGCTGCAGTTATATAGTAGGAGGCGGGGAATTTCCACCAGGGGAATGGTGGCACAGACAATTGGACTTTCCTAAAGGAGGAGAGTGGAGAGGTACAGTAGAAAGAGCCACACAAGAGAACAACCGGTTTCAGGTTCCTTGTTTAATGGAGGCAATTGGCAATATCTATGTCGTCCTATTTATAACCTTGGATGTAAAGCTTGCACCTGATGCGCATTCAAAAGATGCTTCAAATACCCATTTTTAAGGCATTTTTAATGTAATTAACCCTGGTAAAGCTGGGTTGAGATAAAGCAATTATGTGATTGTTTTGTTGCTTGATCCCTAAGTAGACAACTTAATGTCTAATCCATTCAGGATCTGTAACATCTAGCCAGTCAGACAATCCTGGTTGGTTGGTGGTCTCTTCCAGAATCAGTAAGGCTTTCCTGATGCTACTCATCAGAGCAAAAATTCTGGATTGCCAAGCCTAACTGATTACACACTCCAGATCAACAAGCTGTTATTAACCAACTTTTGGTGTCCAATCAATTGACTGCTCCAGCTAATGGAGTATGATTGACCTACTCCAGGTTTTAACCCCAGCCACAATCCTATGTTGTTAGGGTTGTTATTCATCTCCACCTGAACACTGTGTCAATCAACTAGTTGCTGATCCCTTATTTCCCCCATCCTCTTTCCCATATTATACTAATCTAGGATAAAAAATTGCTTAGATTGTAGTATAAAGTCAGCAACAGCGCCCATGTTGACACTATAGTAAAGTGACAACCTGGTTTCACATAATGTCGTCTCCTGGATGTCAACACTTTTTTAAGTAACAGCACACTTTACCCTAACATTTTTAATATAAAAAATGTTTTTAAATACACAATTATACTAAAACAACCCCAGAGAGTTCAAAAATGCAATAAAAAATACCACAAGTAATAAGAATAAGGAGATATAAGCAAGTATTTTTCAATTTACTATCTAAATTACACTCTTTATTATAAAATTATTTTTTATTCCCATAAAGATTAAAATTCCAATGAACCAAAAATAAAGATATTTTATAAATAATAATAACTACAAAATATAATAAAATTCTAATTTTAGTTTATTATACTTTATATAAGCACAACTGAGAATATCCCATACCTTAAAGATAAATTAACAAACTATAGGATATTTCTTAAAAAACCACATTGAAACTGTATCTTAAACTTACCATTTATACCTAAAAGGATTAATACTATCCAAAAAATAGAATAAAAATATAAAAATATAAAAATCCAAAATTAAAAAATATACAGGCAAAGCAAAGAAAGGTTTACTAGGCTAATTAAAGCCACCAGCAAGAGCAGTTGTGACATCTTCTAGCTAATTCTTGATCTCTGCCACCTAATACTTCTTTACCACCTTCTGGACGTCCCTCTGGTAGTCCTGGTCCTTACTCTTTCTCTTCTTGGGGGCCACCTAGTTGGCCAGGCTGCAAAACTTGGAAACAGTCTGGGCCTACTCCTCCTGTAGCTTGGAGAAGAACTTGTTGTACTTGGGGTTTGACCCAAACTTTACCTTCAGGTGCTTGTGCCACACTTCCAGGCTAGACGTGGTCTTCATCTCCCCCTTGATTCAGGCTCTCTGGTAGTTTCATGGTGCTATGGCCCCGCTCTTTCCTCTCTAGGCAGTCACATTCTTTCCTACCCACTGCCTCTCAAAGTAATCAAGGTAGCCCTTAAAGATGGTGGAGTGCTTATTAATGTAAGCATCTTCCAGGAGGGCCTCAAAGCCAATCCCAGTATGCTCCAGCCGCACAAAAGCCAAGGCAGCAAAATGAGTGATGGCAAAGCGGCACTTCCCTTTACCATCATTAAGATACTTATTGAAAAGCTCCTTCTTGCTCTTGAGATTCTTGATGAGAGCCTGCCTAAAATGGAAGAAGCAGCCCTGTACTTCTCCATTGAAGGTGGACTCAAAGGCTCTGAACTAAGCTTGCTCAAAGTCCATACTGATCACCTTTAGCCCAAGTGAGTGCATATGAGCTAGCTGCTCTGCGGCTAGGGTGGACTCATCCTTCTCAGTGGAGGAGGGATTGGCCCTTGTGGTGTGGGTGGGAGGGGGGAGCTGGTTGGCAGGAAGGGTGCTCAAAGCATCCTAAATAATTTTGAATGCTCTGGCATAAACCTCTGTATTGGCACCAGGCAGGAGAAAGAAAACAAGGGGGATAACCAGAGCATCAAATTGCCTGTGCAGGACCCAAAGTTGCTTTAAAGGGGTTGAGCATGTTGCAAATTTGCCGTCACACAGCCAGGTGATAGCAGTGTTGAGCTGCTCCAGGTTTTGGGTTGTAGCGTAGGAAATGATTCTATCCTCCACTTTCTGCCCATTGTCATGGAGCAGGAACATCTCTCCATCCTCAGTTTTCTTGAGGGCATTAGAAAGGACCAGGTCTTCAATTGTGGTGGCACTCTTGGCCAGGGGTTTTGAGGCTTGGCGCCTATCACTAACAAACTTAACCAACTGGGTGTGAGTTGGCACCCTCTTCAGATTGGTGGGGGAGAGGTGCTTACAGGCAAGCACAGCCAGCTGGGTGGGGGAAAGGTCCTTGGAAGTAGGTATGATCTGCACAAGATACCATTTCAGGAGACAGGCAATGGTTGTATTGGACATGATTCAGGTATGATCATCCTTAATGGTTTTTACCAAGTCCCAGTGCTCAGTATTGTGCTGCACTGGGTAGGAGTGGTCCTCACAGGTATAGTGCCAGCTCTTGAAGCCCCAGTTGGCGTTATTGCAGGAGAAGATGTAACCATTTGCTACCATGGCTGGCCCCCCTTTGATGCTCATTATGGGGAAGTGTTTTGGCAATTTGGAAGGAGTCTTGAACTTCCCATTGATATTGTAGATATTTTGGGCCACAAGTGGGTCCCATGGGCCAGCAGGAAAATGGCAGAAGCCAGGGAAGTAATCAAGGCGGGGCTTTGTATCGTCCTCAGATGAACTTGAAGGAGAGGAGTTTGGTGGTGGAGAAACAGAAGGGGGCTTATCTTGGTGCTCCTCATGTTTATGAGACTTATCCTTTGGAGGAGACTTCTTGGCTTGGTGCCGCTTCTTGGTAGGCTCCTGTCAAGGATCCACACATTGGGAAGTCTCTCTCCAATTGAATGAAGGAGAGCTCCCAAGTTAAATTTGACAAGAGTGGACCCTACTGGAATCCCTATCATTAACATGTGTAAGAGATGACCAAATAAGCAAGATCTCCCCAAAAGGGAGTGAAGTGGTTTAACAGGTAATAGACACTGGTATACCCCAAGACCAACTAGGGGGCCTTGGGGTGGATTATGGGAGGGAATCATGCTGTTTCTACATATGGAGCATGGCAGTGAAGTGGACCAAAATAATACCAAATTGAATCTTCTGATTTATCTGTGGGGGTTGGTTTGAAAGTTTTGAAGTTCACATTGGCTTGCTCATAACTGATTAATACACAAAAAGCCCATACAAGGAAGATGAACTTCATGCTTTTGAAGGGGGGACCTTTGAATCTACTAATCAAGTTTAGATGTTTGAAAATATAGATTTATTGAGTAGATAGGAATAAGAGAAATTGTTGGAGGAATTTGCTCAAAGGAAAATATTCAGTTAAATACTGAAGTAAATTGGGGGAGGGAGCATAGTGGTTACCAAGCAGCCCTGCAATTGTAAGTTGAAAAGTATTGATTTGCAGGTCTTCAGCAGGCTGCAGCCTGCAATGCAAGAAAAAGAATTAATTTGGGTTACTGCATTGCAGTGTTCTTTTGTGCTGTTATTGTGGTTGTCTTTTGGGTCTGGATGAATTATACTTCCTTGGCTTGATTGATTTGAATTTGCTGATTGGCTTGTTGGGTACCCTGAATATTGTTGGTATGTAGTTTGGCATTTAATTTTTGGTTGATTGGTTAATTTGGGGGTTTTGGAGCTCATTTTAAATGCTTTTTTGTTGCTGTTGTTGCATCCTTCATCTGTTATCTAAGTTTTTGAACTTATAATAGAATTTATATGATTTGAATCCTTAAAGCTTTTGCTTTTGCTTTCACTTTTAATTTTATGCTCATTAGAGCATTTGTTGATTAATTTTAAATGTGTATTTGACTCAATTTTCTTAATTGAGCCATTATTAATCTTATTTCTTGTTTTTATATTTAAAAATGCTGTTTCAGTCTCATTGTTTCTAATCTTTTGTCCAGTATTTGATTGAGTGTTTGTGAAAGGGATAGAATCTCTTACAGCTCCTCATCTGAAGCTGAGTTGTATAAACTGTGATCCGTAAGGGGGTAGAGCATTCCATTCTGAAAACTGAATCTTGAAAAACGCTATATCAAAATACAGCATCTCAAAATTTGGCTATCTCAATTTTATAGTAAAAGCGTTATTTCAATTTATAGCATCACAACTATGGAAAACAGGCTTTAAAAATTTAGTTTTTTGAACTCCAATAAAAACCAGAAAACTCCAAAAAATTAAAATTTAAAAATCATTTATAGTTCTAAAAAGGCCTCAGAATTTTAAATCTGCAATAAAAAAAGGGGTTGATTAGAAGCAACAAGGCTGTGTAAAGGGCAAAAGTCAAAATCTACACAAAAACAACTATTTTCATCTATTATAGCTATGTCATATACTTTAAAATAAACAGATATTTGTACCAAATGCTAAATAAAAGTAAAAAATGATAAAACTGAAAAAAATAATAAGTGCAATAGTTTATTGAGGACGTCTCATACATTGGTTGACAGTGCTACTGAGATAGCCTGAAGATGCTTGAGCTTTCTATCTGTGGTTCTCAAGGGTTCTAAGGGTAAGGTTGGAGTAGCTGAGCAGCAACTGGGGGAACACAGCAGGAATATTGTCTTCTTTCACAACAGAACTTGTCTATTTGAGCTCTGTAACTAATCTATAAATGTTGTGTTGGTTTTTAGGTTCTATTCCATGATGTCTTTAATGGAGCTATCTGAGGGCCTTATATAGTTAGAAGTGGGGGAGGGAAAATAAAGGGTGAGTCATCCTGACTGAAGTTTGTAATGGGCAGGAGCTAAGCTATTCTTATGGGGTGAGACATTTTGGAGAATATTCAGAGAGAAAGGGCTTAGATTGGGTGGGATGTGAACATCTAAACATGTGATCTCTGGGTCAGGTGGTTGCAGAAAAAGTAGGGCCAATTTTTGGGAACTAGGTCTAAAACAGGGTTTCAGAATGTTCATCTGGGGATCATACTTGTTGGTAAGGGACACAAGGTCTCTATACCAAATTAAAAATTGGGGGAAATGATGATCTACTAATTGCCATATGTATAGGCTCCTCCAATGAGTCACCAATCTACGCATCTGCAGCTAGCCACAGATGCGTAGATTGGTGACTCATTGAAGGAGCCTATACATATGGTAATTAGTGATCAATCTATGTATCTGCGGCTAGCTGCAGATGCATAGATTGATCACAAATTGCCTCAATGAAAGTCACCACAATGGGTCACTCTCCAATGCATCTGCAGTTAGCCGCAGGTACATCAATTAGTGACTAATTGGAAATTGATCTTTGTTTCAATGGGTAACTCTCTGATCAAAAATGCAAGAAAGGACTGCAGTTCCCCTATAAGTTTCCTTATAGGGTAGTAGTCTCAATATGGTAATATGTGCAGGCAGCGCCCTGCACTATAACCATAGTGGAATTATTTTAAGTTGTTTTTAGTATAAGTGTCTTGTATAATTCTATAGGAACATCTTCTGATTTAATACAACAGGCTTTGATTTAGTGTGAGAATAAGCTTATTTTAGTTTAAGATAAATTGCGTAAATTGAGATGGTGTGAACACGCTCTACACTAAGTGATTTCATATATAAATAAAGTTAGCAAAATAAGATTTAATTAATTTGACTTGAAATGACAAAATTGAGATGTGTACTTTTGAGATGCTGCATTATAAAATTATATGTGAATTTTAACTATTTTATTATTAATTTTATTTTTTGTGATTCAAAATCACTAACGCAAAAAACGCCATCTCAAATTAAATTTGAGATGGCGTAAATTGAAGTGCTGCTTTCAAAGTGGCATATTCTACCTGTAAGGCAACCATCAGTTTCCTCTCCCCCAGTAGAGTGAGTGGGGCTCTTCTTGGGAGAGGGCTCAGGAGAGGGCTTTGGAGAAGGCTTGGGAGTGACCTTCTTTGATGAGACAGGCTTCTTCTTGGTGGCTTTGGTGGGCTTGGAGGGACGCTTGGTACCCTTTGGTTGCTTTGAGGTGTTCTTGTCCTAAAATAATAAGTAAAAGAGCTTAAAATAAAGCAACACATTTAAAAAACAAACAAAAAACAACTATAAAGCATACTAAATAAAAATTAAACCTTATAGGGTTTTTATTGTTGCTTAAAAGTTAAAAAATACTTGTATAGTTTTTATTTTATTTTAGTTTTAAATAACAAGTTAAAAGTTAAGATGTTTATGTAAAAGTAGTAGCTTTATATATAGATTTTATTTTGAAAATTATAAAATATGAAAAATAAAAGTTAAAAATACAACATATCAAAAAATCAGATGAATTTATTATGTAAAACATAAAGTTTTATATGTAAGAAGTGAAAAGTGTTGACATTTTGAGTGATGATTAGTAAAAAGAGCTGAATTCTCACTGGCAATGAGAAATTTGTAGACATTATTATTGACTACATTGTCACTGTTGACATTTTTTTTGAAAAATTACTATGAAAAAACATAGTATGCTTTATTAAATTTTGCGGGCTAGCAAATATTAACTGTTTTCTGTGTATTTTTGCTCAAATAATAAAATTAAAAACATAACATATGAAAATAAGTAAAAAATAATCAAAGTTCTTTATTTCTTTATTGAAAATTATATTTGGGTAGTGGTAATATGATATTTTATCATTTGGTATACTAAAAGTTGTTAACACATTGGTTAAGATAATGAAAAGGGTAAAGTGTTGACAACGGCATCTATGACATTCTTTATAGGAGGTGACATATCAATTTAAGCTTAATTGCACCACTCAATTTGCTTAACTCAACCCTGGCAGATGATCACAAGCAAATAAACAGCATTTATGAGTGTTGAAATTTTTTCAATAATAAATTCTATAGTAACTTGCATAGTAACTCACACTTAAATCATTGGATTGTTGTTAGCCACCAATCCATTTATGATATTAAAGCCGGAATAAGTGCCACATACATATTTATAAGATGAACATTTTAACAATCTACTGTATGTGCAGCAAATTTTCAATATAATAATGTAATAAAAAAATATTTTTAAATCCACACTTAATTTTTTTATTGTAGATGTTTCAGTTTCATTATTAAAAATAAGTTTGGCTTAAAAAGTGTCAACATTGACACTTTTATAGCGTGAAAACAAATTTAAAAAAATAAACTAATTCTTATTAGTAAACATAAAGAAAAAATTTGATTAAATCAAGTTTTATTGAGCTTAATATTAAATTGTGTCAAAAGGGCCACAACTTTGTCGTGCTTTCTGGGTTTGCACCCCTGAACACTTTAAAAAAGAATTAAGCTAGCGCAAATAGAAAAAAAACATAGGAGATTTTGAGTTTTGAGTTAATAGTGGCCATGTCAACAAAGTGCTAGCATGGGCGCTGTTGCCATAAAATCTCCTAATCTTCTTTTAAATAAATGTACAATTACACATACTTTACCCTAGCTACATGATTGATAATAGATCTTTGATTGTATTTTAATTAGTAACCCAGGTAGATTTTATTAAGTCTATTCTTGCTGATAAGGTTGATCTTCTTAAGTCCCTTTTGAGGATTTGGGCTAGAGTTGCTGACAAGCCTCTCCACCTTGCACTGGTTGCTCCCCATTTTTTGCTTCAGGCCTTGCTTTTCCACTTGCCAGGTTTCCAACTAGTTGTAAAGCCTACCACCTGCAACCAACCAATAAGTTGACTTATCCCTCCTTCTCCTTCTAACCAGTAGTTGCCAACCAACCATGTCTTATACTAGTAGAGCACCACATCTTGGTGCTCACTACAGGGGCAGCTAGCCAATTTTTGCCCATTTAGGTCTTGAAAACTACCTGCCTCTGATAAAAGGAAGAACCTGAAACAATGGTTAACACTAGATCCTCTGGAGCTCCTAAACAATGACATTTAGTGTCTAGGGCATACTAATAGAACAGGAACTCCTTCTTCTACCTCATCAGCCCTGTCCTCTACTCCTACTACCTCTGTAAAATCAACTGCTACTGTTCATCTCCAGAGGGAGAATCAATTGTCATCCAACTGACAGACCTCCCAAAACTTGAGCCCTTCCAATTCCAAAATGCTGCAAGACCTGCAGCCGCTCACTCCCCTTTAAGAAGCTGCTCTATTGTGAACCATTCAACCCAACAGACTTCTACCCCAACTTTTATCCTTAACAATCCTCTTAATTGACCCATTCCTGTAAAACAGCTTCACTCAATGGAAGTACCGGTTGTTAACCCAACTCTCATCCCTCCTTTAGGATCTTGGGAACCGCCTAGTTGCCCAACTAGACATCAGGTATCAGTCTTTAACACCTTCAACTTCTTGGCCTCTTGAGTTGACCAAACTCTTTATTGTTGGCCATCTGCTCTAATTTACCCTGCCTCAAATAGTCCTAGTCTTCAGCTTTTCCTGATTGTGCCATTGGTTGTACAGGCTAACACTAATCCTTGTCTCCCTATGGATACATCTGCAGAAGCTACCAAAACTGAAAGAGACCTACAAGAAATAGAACAGGCAATCAAACATAATAACAGGGCCCTCCCATGTACTGATGTGGACAACTTAGAAAAACTCAAAATATACACTACCTAAGTCAATCATCCCAAACTAATGGATGTGGTAAACAGACTTGAACAAGCCAATGCTAGCCTATGGGAAATAAATAATTGTTTTGAGGACCTACAGCATCTGACGTCTACACACTTCGAAATGCAGGATAAATGGAATAATGTTGCCAACCAACAGCTTGAAGAGTCAGATGCCTGGGCCAGGGCCATCACTGTGCACTTGGAAGAGATAAATTAAGATTCAAATATGTTTGTTGACACCTAGTTCACTCCTCTATGTGATTTTACTGTTGCCATGGCTGTGAACTTAAAGATGTCCACCAACCACCTTGAGGCTCAAGGAACAACTCTCATCAATCACCACCTTTACATATTTGAACTGATGGAACTGATGAAGCAACTGTCTCAATCAATAACAGCTCAGAATACAATCCAGCAATAACAGAATGCATCTATTGCTCATGTAGATGCAGAAGTCACCAGAAGATTCACACAGAACCAAACTCAGATCAAAAAAGTGCAGTACAATGCACTGAAGATTTGTCAACTGCCACCGCTGCTGTGGTTGAGCAACTAACCACCTGAAATAAGAGTACTTGCCCAAAATTCACTGAGACCCAATACCTAACAGCACAAGTTGGTAGTTTCACAGCTCAACTGGCTGATACCACCACTCTGTTTAATAACCAAGGACATGTTGTAGAAGAACTAGGAGCTGCAACAACCAAGTTGAAAGAAAGGTTTGCCAGACTAACTATTGGCAACCCAACTCCTCATGACCCAATAATCATAGGAAATATCCTTAACCATGGTTGTGCAGACGTTGCTTGCTCTTCACAGTATACACCTCCCAATGTAGCTTCTGGGCCAGATGCTATGCTGATTGGGAGCTTGTCCAACAGGAACCACCAACAATGTCAGAGAAGCCCTGAGGTCAACAGATGCCACCCTCATTATAGACAACACCAGCTTGACTACTCCAATAGTAGTAGTTCAAGTTCAAGTTCAGACTCTGGCTCAGACAATGTGTTGACCACGTCCAACTCAACTTACCAGAAAGAAGTTCATTATGGAACTGATTCAGAAAGTGTGCCAGTCTACATGAAAGCTGTTGTGCAGGTGAGGGTTAATTTAGCCATAATAAAGACTCTATGCTTAAATTTATCAAAGTGTAGTGATTTTGGGACTGGTAGAGGCCTAGTAGATAATATTGGCTACTAGGTAAGGTAAGGCCTGGCTAGTAGGTAGCTGGTGACTACTAGAGGTATAGAAGATTTCAGTTTAGTAGGTAACAAGTGGCTGGTAGTGCTGGAGGATGTCACAACCTGGTAGGGAACTGATGGCTACCAGGGCTGTCAGGGGGGCCTTAACCTAGTAGGTAACATAGACTACTAGGAGAGAATGAGATCCTGACCCAGTAGGTAACATGGAGCTACTGGGAAAAGATAGTTCCAATTCTAGTAGGTAACTGGTGACTACTAGGGCTGGAGGGTGATACAGTCTAATAGGTAACAAAGGGCTACTAGGGGAAGGGATGAGCTAAGGTAGCTCAAAGAGATTCCTTGGTTATTTGCAGGAGGTCTGTAAGTGGGTATCAGGAATCACTTTCCTGAAAACAGTTATCCAATAGATGAAGGCCTATTCCAACTTCTAAATTTGGATAATATAGGTCACTGCTACTCAATTAGTTGTCAATTAATTGCTCTTATGCATCATAGCAATGCAGATGCAAGTAAACCCTGCAAGGAAATCAGTACTATAATGCATCTAAAAATAGTCTGCATCATGATTCCTGCTACTGCATGTGAAGCATTATACCTGATTTCAAGCTCATTAAGTCTGTACTCTAATTCCATCCCCCCTAATATAAGAACTCCCATCCACATCCTGAGTTAATTGTTCAATTAACATTTATTTCTACAATAAAGAAATCTTGCCTTATTATCCACCTGAGCGTTTAATAGTATCTCCCTAAAGCAGGTGATTGTAATCTCCAATTTTTGGTCCTTAGTTACCATCTGGCTATCCTTATTCTTGTCTTGTATCCTGTCTCAGGGGCCAGCTACCTTGTGCTTTCCTGGTCCTTGCCTAACCCCTACCCTACAGCTTGAAGAGCTATCTCCTGATGTACTGTAAATTCAGAACCTGAACGTAAAAATGTGGGATTGTCAAATCCTTGGTCCAAATTTTGAATTGCCTTTGCAGAAAACTCAGCTGAGTGGAAATTAAAATATTTAATAAAATCCACCATTTATTTTGACTTTTTTGGTTTATTTAAATTGGCAAATTTTGAATCCCTCAAGAAGATAACTCAACTAACATAAGACAAAACTCAACAAAAAAATACAGGATACATGAATCAGAAATGCAGGATTCTAATGTACAATTTGAGATTTCCTGTATGTCAATCAAATCATAAACATCATTTAAAAATTAACAAATCTGAAATTGCAGAATTGTCAAATCCAGGAACCAAATTTCAAATAAAAAATGAGGTGAATTTAAAATAAATATAATTTATTGGTGTCTCAAAAAGGATGCTAAAGGATCTAGAGTGGATTTATGCTAATTCTTTTAGGAATCATAGGCATTCTCAAAAATCACCCTATTCCATTTTGGGGCGGCTAAAATTTAGATGTTTGATTACAGTAGATCTTAAAAAATGCTAATAATAAAATAGAATTATGTATTACAATCTATCTTATCATGTTGACTTTCCCTTGATGTGTTGATAGTTTATTTGCTGTTTATAATGTGCTTGCAATTAATTGGATAGTTTCACCTCCAGTTGCCTTGACCATAGGAAATCAAGTTGCCTCCACAACCACAGCTGGTCTTGGGGATGCAACTTGATTTCCTATGGCCAAGGCAATTGGAGGTGAAGCTATTGGGCAAGTGCCTAAAGTCAAAGTGTGGAGATCAAAATCTCCAAATCAATGGATTTTTCAATATCTGCACTTGTTTTCAATAAAAACATTCCCCAAAAAATTTAATATTTTTCTTAAATTTGACTTTTTTTAAAATGTTTTTACTAGTGGCTAAAATCAAAAAACCAAGTTCAAAGTGCCCAAATTGATGCAATTTAGAACACACCTTAATTTAATTTGGCTTTTAAAATAGAATTTATTTATCCCTTTGAATAGAGGGGACAAAATTGAAAGTGCAAAAATTGAAGTGCAAAAAATCTTCAATTTAATATTTGATACATCAAAATTAAAAAAAAATTAAATTTAAATTTCTATATGTAAAAAAAGAAATCAAGAGCTAAAAAAGCTTTTTTGACTTTCAGTAAATTTTTTAATTTGTTTTTTTCAAATATTAATATAAAATACTATTATAAGATCTTTCTTTTTTAAAAAATAAACTTTTTTCTCATAAAAATTTATTTAAAAATTTACATATAGCTTCTTAATGGGTGCAGAAATTGAAAAGTAGTCAAATCAAAATCCATAAAGGTATCAAAAAACTAGGACCACTTAATATTAAATTTTCGCAAAAAATTAATATTTTATTCATTATGTTTTATTAAGTTCCTCAAATCAAAAGTGAGGAAATCAAAAATCAACTTTTTAGATTCAGTCACACTTTTTATAAGCTTATAAAATTTTAAGTAATTAATAAAAACTTTTTAAATTCTTCATGTAGATTCTTTAAGACCTGATATTTAAATATATAAAAAAGAAATAAAGTTTTTTGGTAGGTTTTTATTTTATTGCAATATTAATAAATTGGTGTGTTTTGGAGGCAATTTCAAAAAATATTAAATTGATAAAATATTGTACTATGTTTCCCTATGTTATTTCAGGGGTTAAAATCAAAGTGCCCAAATCAAAATGCACAAAACAAAGTGCAGAAATCAAAGTGCAATAAGCTCTTGGATTTTTTGAAGGTTTCTCTTTTGAATTTTCTCCTTTCCACCTCTCATTCCTCCTCAAAAACTTTTAAAAATTTCTGCGTCGTCAAGAGGGTAGATTATATAAAATCTGATACCAAGTAGAAAAAACTTTCTTTTTTTCTTCTCTTCTCCTTTTCTCTTCTTTTCTTGTCCTCTCTTCTTCTTCTCTTTTCCTTTTCTCCCCCCCTCCTTCCCCCTCTATCTCCCTCCTACTTCTCCTCTTCTCCATTCTAACCCTTGATTATCTTCTATTATCCTCTCTCCATTATTACCCTCAATTATCTTCTACTATATCTTTTACTATATGTATTAGAGTAAAATAAGATGTATAAAATTTATCTCTTTGATATAAAACTTTGAACTATCTATATCATCTTTTGGTGAAAGTACTGTCTTTTTAACATAAAATATTCAAGTCTTCATTTTATGATATGTAAGTGACAGACTCTTGATATCTTTGAATATTGTGACTTATAAATAAGATATAAAACTATATCTTTTATTAAGTATAAAATTGTATAGTATAGCTTTAATAAGAAAGTAATTTACTTTATATTATTTTAATGATAGACTTCTATAACTT
Organism: Entomophthora muscae; assembly: GCA_014839935.2. Lineage (NCBI taxonomy): Eukaryota > Fungi > Entomophthoromycota > Entomophthoromycetes > Entomophthorales > Entomophthoraceae > Entomophthora > Entomophthora muscae. The sequence goes on along the minus strand of QTSX02003082.1, from coordinate 135 downwards.
TTATCATGAAATAAGATTGCTAATAAACCAAAATACCTAAATCATATGCTTGTATCTTGCAGGAAAATCCTTTATTTTGCTTATACTGAAGTATTATTATAGCTTTACATAAGCTGGAAATTAAATTAACCTTTT